>SJXQ01008029.1:129995-161698 GCA_006408695.1 Aepyceros melampus | reverse complement strand
ACACATCCTGCCATGGCAACCAAACTCTGTCTTGTATCTGGGGCTGGTCCTGTGCAGGAGTTTCTTGCCTTTCCTTCACTGGTGGCAAAACTCTGGTAAGATACAAAATCCAGAATGGTTTCTTGTCTCTCTTCCAGAGCAAGCAGGCTTTTGCTTCTACTTCTTCCTTAGATGCAGTGGGTTTTTGCCTCCACCATGTGGTTTGCTGCCTTTCCTCACAGAGATTTAAGGCTTTTGCTTCATAGGAGAGATGAAAACAAAGGAGCAAATGGGGCTTTTTGCCCGTTGCCTAACAGCTGGCCATTATTGCTTCATGGCTACATCAGTGAGACAGCTCTATCAAACCTCCTGCCCTGATCCCAGTCTTTTTGTGAGAAACCTGTGGAAACCTATGGGGAAAAGCTTGCCGGTGGGTACAATCTCCCTTTGTTTCTGAATGTTCGCTATCCCAAATTGATACATCAGCTTACAATGGGTCTTTAATATATATCTTTAAATTGTAGCTATTTTTTCCCAACCCATTTGTATGCTGTCCACCAGTGTTGCCTCTACTATGCCACAGGTCAAAAGGCTCACATGTTACATTTCTTCTTGAAGGATTTTTGTCCCTCATTAGAATTCCAGACCAGATTACCTGCCTCCTGAGAAATCTGTATCAGGTCAAGAAGCAGCAGTTTAGAACCAGACATGGAACAATGGACTAGTTCAAAATTGGGAAAGGAGTATATTGAGGCTGCATATTGTCATCCTGCTTATTTAACTTATGTGCAGAGTACATTATGCGAAATGTGGGCTGGATGAAGCACAATAATGCAAAGAAATAGAGGAAAACAATAGAATGGGAAAGACTAGTGATGTCCTCAAGAAAATTAGAGATACCAAGGGAACATTTCATGCAAATTGGGCTCAATAAAGGATAGAAATGGTATGGACTTCACAGAAGCAAAAGATATTAAGAAGAGGTGGCAAGAATAAACACAAGAACTGTACAAAAAAGAGCTTCACGACTCAGATAATCATGATGGTGTGATCACTCACACTCACCTAGAGCCAGACATCCTGGAATGTGAAGTCAAGCAGGCCTTAGGAAGCATTACTACGAATAAACCTAGTGGAGGGGATGGAATTCCAGATGATCAATTTCAAATCCTGAAAGATGATGTTGTGAAAGTGCTGCACTCAAAATGCTGGAAAATTTGGAAAGCCCAGCAGTGGCTACCAGACTGGAAAAGGCCAGTTTTCATTCCAATTCCAAAGAAAGGTAATGCCAAAAAATTCTCAAACTACTGTACAATTGCACTTATCTCACACACTAGTAATGTGCAAAATTCTCCAAGCCAGTCTTCAGCAATATGTGAACCATGAACTTCCAGATGTTCAAGCTGGATTTAGAAAAGGCAGAGGAACCAGAGATCAAATTGCCAACATTTGCTGGATCATCAAAGAAGCAAGAGAGTTCCAGAAAAACATCTATTTCTGCTTTATTACTGTACCAAAGCCTTTGACTGTGTGGATCACAATAAACTGTGGAGAATTCTGAAAGAGATGGGAATACCAGATCACCTGACCTGCCTCTTGAGAAACCTATATGCAGGTCAGGAAGCAACAGTTAGAACTGGACATGGAACAACAGACTGGTTCCAAATAGGAAAAGGAGTATGTCAAGGCTGATTATTGCACCCTACTAGTTTAACTTCTATGCAGAGTACATCATGAGAAATGCTGGGCTGGAAGAAGCATAAGTTGGAATCAAGATTGCCAGGAGAAATATCAATCACCTCAGATATGCAGATGACACCACCCTTCTGGCAGAAAGTGAAGAGGAACTAAAGAGCTTCTTGATGAAAGTGAAAGAGAGTGAAAAAGTTGGCTTAAAGCTCAACATTCAGAAAACTAAGATCATGGCATCCAGTCCCGTTACTTCATGGCAAATAGATGGGGAAACAGTGGCTGACCTCATTCTTTTGGGCTCCAAAACCACTGCAGATGGTGATTGCAGCCATGAAGTTAAAAGACACTTAATCCTTGGAAAGAAAGTTATGGCCAACCTAGATAGCGTATTACAAAGCAGAGACATTACTCTGCCAACAGGTCCATCTAGTCAAGGCTATGGCTTTTCCAGTAGTCACGTATGGATGTGAGAGTTGGACTATGAAGAAAGCTGAGTGCCGAAGAATTGATGCTTTTGAACTGTGGTGTTGGAGAAGACTCTTAAGGATCCCTTGGACTGCAAGGGGATCCAGCCAGTCCATCCTAAAGGAGATCAGTCCTGGGTGTTCATTGGAAGGACTGACGTTGAAGCTGAAATTCTAATACTTTGGTCACCTGATGCTAAGAGCTGACTCATTTGAAAAGGCCCTAATGCTGGGAAAGATTGAGGGTAGAGGAGAAGGAGACAACAGAGGATGAGATGGTTGGATGGCATCACCAACTCAGTGGACATGGGTTTGGGTGGACTTGGCAGTTGGTGATGGACAGGGAGGCCTGGCGTGCTGCGGTTCATGGGGTCACAAAGAGTCAGACATGACTGAGCGACTGAACTGAGCTGAAACAATAATTCTAGGAAACATTTTCACTGACTGAAAATGTGAAAGTATGCAGATTATTATGTGATATTTTAAGAGACAGAATAGCCTTTAGAAGAGAAATGTTCTGTCTAGAAACAAAAATGCTTTAAAAATCTTTGTATAATTACATGATTTCAATATGTATTCTCTATATTCTGAAAATACTGTAAGATCTAGTAGTCTTGGCAGTGACTTAAGGCAAAAGGCCAAGGTCAGAGGCAGTACAGGAGTACATTTGATAGAATTATTTATAGTGTCAGATTTTCATTCCTTGTACTTCTAAAGAAATTACTCTTCTTGAAATTTGAGAATGGGCCAAACAGTTTGCAAGTTTACTTTTGTATTATTTTCTTGGCAAGTGGAATAACTTTTCCTAAGGAAGCCTGATGATAAAATGTTCTCTGTCTAGGATACTTGGGTCTACAAATTGGATAGAGTATACTAGCTTCTCTTCTTCAGTGAGGCGGGAGAGTGGGAAGGGAGCTCAGGAATCAGAACAAAATAGATTTAGACAAACCTGGACTTGAATCCCACTTTGGCAATTTCTGCTTTGTAACACTGTGGAAGCTATTTAATACCTATTTTTATTTTCTTTATCAATAATATAAGAATAATATAGTCTCTTCATGAGTTTAAATGAGGATTGAAGTATTTAGTGTAGTGCATTTTACTTGAAAGCTCAATAAAAAATACTATTATTGTTAGCTTTCTTACTGTAATAATCTAACAGGCTGGTATTCTCTCTGGATGATATAGGTTGAATTGCTTATAATTTATTCTGGAAATGAACTTGATACACTGAAATTCTGTTATTAACACATGGATTTACTATCATTATCAACCAGAAATGTTATAGTCTTAAACAACCAACTGTGCAAATTACAATTATAAGAGGAATAATAAGAAGTGTCAGTTACTAGGAGTAGTAAACAGAAAACCTGAAGCCACATCCTTGACCCAGTGAAGAGGTGGGGTTGCATTGGGTAGGAAGGGCCATGTTCCTTCTTCAAAACATATCACTGTTGTGTGTGAACCTTATGCAAGACTGAAGATCATTCTCTTTGCTTGAAGGCCCAATGAGTCTGTAGTTTTTCAAATCCAATTATAAAATCATGAAACTATTATTCAGCAGCTTCCCAGGTGGCTCAGTGGTAAGAATCTGCCTGCCAATGCAGGAGACATGGGCTCAATCCCTGGGTTGGGAAGATCCCCTGGAGAAGGTGGTGGTAACCCACTCCAATATTCTTGCCTGGAGAATCCCATGGACAGAGGAGCCTGGCAGGCTGTAGCCCATGGGGGTCGTGAAAGAGCTGGACACGACTGGTGACCAAACAACAAAACAAACAAACAAAAAAATTATTCAGGAGGACAAACACTTGAGGGTTTCAATTTTTATCTGCTTTGTTGTGATTTATGTTGAATCATTCCTTCCTTAAGTAAAAGAGGAGTAACATCATGGGTAACAAAATAGATGAACTAGCCTTTATTCCTTGGAACCATCTTTGACTTCTGATATGACTCTGGCAAGTAGTCATGTGACTCAGTTTCCTTCTCCATTGAGCTTTGATTATAAAAATGTGATTTTTAAGCTGTGATTATAAAATTCCTCAAGTTTCAGGATCTGTGTGTAAAAACAGAGGCACAGTAACTTTTCCTGCTTTATTTCTCCATCTTTTCTAAGATTTTCACCCATCTTCTTTTGAGATATGCTGAGTTTTACACTCAGAGTATATTCAGGGAGAAAAGTAGGACTGGTGGAGTTGACTGAAAAATTGTGATGCCCAGTTATCTTAGAGCACTTGCCATTTTCCTTTCCTTCTGCTTGAGTTTCCAAGAAATTAGAGTCTATTGCTGCCTGTAGTGCCAGTATTGCTGATACCTGTCATAGGTGACACAGAGATGCGTCTTCAAAATGGACACAACTGAAATTAGGAAAACAAAGAAGCAGTAAAAACCTCAAAATTAAACAGAAAGGTTCCTGCTCCTTTTTTCCCTTGGAGGTCCCAATTATTACTGTTTTATGCTTTCAACATCTTCCTGGATTTTCAGTAAAACAATTTTTCTTGAGCCCTCACTTTCCCAGGATTTGCACCTGAGAGCTGGGCTGGAGTGCAATGTGAGCAAAAGATACCAAGCTGCATTCGAAGTCTGGCACAGAGGCAGGGTTATTGAAACACTTATGAACCTGACCCCTTAACCCTGCCCCGCTGTGACTCCTCAGTCCACCAAGTGAAGGATCTTCTTGGCAGACGATTGTCTTGTAGACAAGCCTTAACTGAGCTTCAAAGCACAGACTACCTGAGCTCAGCCAAGAACCCCAGTTTCATTGCCCTTTTTGTGTTCTTTTTATGACAAGAAATAGGTGTTAGAACATGTAATAATCACTAACACAGACAGTCTGGCTCTACACAGGCGGAGTCTGCAAAATGTATAGATGACTCAGATCAGGTGTTCACTTCTGTTCAGATATCTCAGCACCGCGTAAGAACTCCAGAATCAGGACCTTGTTCCGGAGGGAAAAAAAAGGGAGGATCTTGAGTTGACTGAGATTAAATCTTAATTACCTGGTAGAGTGAGAGAATTAAATAAAAGTTAGTGGGAGTTATAGAAAAACATAGTTAGGCCTAAGGGAGAGTCTGGTCATTATGTTGACATGAACTTAGCTCTCCTTCCCTTAAGCCTCAGGTCTAGGCTATCTGCCTTTCAAAAGTTCTAATGGCTGCTGGCTTCCATGGGAAGCTGGGGAGAAGTTAGGTCTCAGGCTCTGCTGAGATTCTAGCAGAGGGAAATTAGTCCAGTGTTTTTTCCTTTCTGGGAAGGGCAGCATCATCAGTGGATCCTGGGAGATGCTGGGAGGTCAGAGATCTATAAATCTTCAGAGAGAAGACAGTGTTGGCTCAGATCCTCTTACCTTCACAAGGTGAAGCAAAAGCTGTGCAAGAAGGCTGGATCTCCCTGTTCTGCAGGCTGAGGGAGATCTGAGAGCAGTGAGCGGATTTTCTTCAAGACCAGCAGCAGAGTCTGGCAGGCTCTTATAGTTAGCTTTCATCTTTCATGATGCTTGTCATTTAGCATCTGAGCTCCAATGAGTTCACATAGAAACATAACCTACCCAGGACTTCCATGGAGTCCAGTGGTTAAGAATCCACCTTCCAATGCAGGTAACGTGGATTCAATACTTGGTCTGGGAACTAAGATCCACATGCTGCGGGGCAAATAAGTCCATGCATCGCAACTGGAGCAGTGCAAACCTGGTGTAGCTGGAAAAAAAAGAAAAAAGAAAGAAAGAAAGAAGGAAAACAAAATCCACCCAATAGCTGAGAGAAAAGCAGTCATCAGAATAAACACATCACTGATAGAGTGCTATTGAAGAAGATGGTGACATTTTGTGTTAAGATTCAAGACTAGAATAAAAAATTCTTTGTGGAATTGAAAACATGACTTTTAAAATAAAAAATTCAGGAGAAGAACTGAGAGAGACGATAGTCTCTGTTAAAATCTGAATCAATGGTCTGAAATATCAAGTGCTAAGAAATATCTCAAAGAATAAGGCAAAGCAAAGTGAATCTCAAAAGGAAATGGAAGTCTGGTCCAAGGGACCTAAAACCTATGGAATTGCAAAGGGAGAAGAGAGAACAAATTTGAAATTTGTTCTTATTAAAACTTCCCTGTTTTAAGACCTAAATCTTCTCAAATTCCTGAATTCTAAGAATACAGGGGGAAATCTCACAAGTTTGCTAGCTCTTATGGTGAAATTGTCTAAAAAAAAAAAATCCAAAAAACCAAAAACACACCAGACTTCTTATCAGCAACAATGGAAGCTACAAACAAGAGTGAATGAGTATCTGTAGATTTTTCTCAGAATAGGAACACAACCAAAGAATTTGATACCTGGACACGCATGAGAATAGATATTTGAAGATACTCAAGAAAGAGTTTACTGCTTATGTACTTCATCAGAGACAAATCTACAGAGAAAGGCTTTCACTAAACAAGACACAGACCAAAATATAGATCTCAAGATGGAAAAAGATGAAGAGAGAAGTAGAACTGGAGTGTAGGAGAGAAAGAATGTTGAAGAGGAAGAAAGTGAAAGTATTATTCTAAAAACCTGACCTTACTGAAGTGGAAAAGGGGGAAATATAGAGCCTTGGTAAGAAAAATAATATCTTGCTGTCATATAATAGTCCAGTAGTACTATCTGATTATGAGAAAAAGAGAGGAAAGATAATCATTTATGAAAAAAATTACAAAATGGTATAACTTGCATTAAACAAGGGGAAAATGAGTAAATAAAACGTGATCAGACAAGCAAGCATAAAATAATAATGGGTTCCCCTTATTTCACTTATCATAGTGTGGTCTGATAAGTAAGTAAAAAATAAGATGGAAAGAATAAACTGATACATATCAAGCATTACATAAAATGTGACAGGACTCAAATTCTCTTATTTTAAAAGTCTGTTATAGTTTTTTAAAAACAGGAGCAGATTTTTGCTTTTTGCAAAATACATATTTAAAATACAGTAACAAAAGAGATTTGAAAAAAGAACTGTGAAAACCAAAACCAAACAAAACACTGGAAATGGATAGAAAGACATCAAGAGAGGCAACATTAATAGCAGACAAATTGGAATAGAAGGTTAAAAACACCAAAGAGGTTAAGGACAGACATTACCATTGATTAAATGCACTGTTTTCATCAATAAAATAAATTATATATACAAACAATAATTTTAGGCTTACAAGAAGACATTTATTTCTATAAAAAGATAAATGAAAGAACATGATAAAAACCCAACTGTACTGAATCTTTAAGTATATTTCCAAGAATTGAAATAATTTGATAGATTTCCCCATCCCCCAAAAAAGCAATAGAGGGGAAACAGAGGAAATAAATAATGCAATTTATAAACTTGATTTGACATAAAAATATAGAACATTTCATTTCTTGAATAGGATCTTTCTAGAACCCTTTTTATGAAGGCACTAATCCCAACCATGAGGAATTCACCACCATAACTTAAGCATTCCCCAGACTCCACATCCTAAGACCATCATCTTTTCGCAGTTAAGATTTTAATGTATGAATTTGGGAGGGAACATAAACATTTAGACGATAGAAAAGACAACATGGAAATGCCTAAAAGCAATGCAAAACAAACATTTTGTACTAAAATAATAGGGAACAGCAAAACTGAACTCAGAGGTATGGAAGCAGAAAGGTAAAAATAAAGGAACTAATATTTATCTTAAAGAATACAGATAAGAACAGCACCAATAAAAACAAAACCAAAGAACTAAGAACTAATATTGGTAAAAGCTGAAATTATTAAAATAGATAAAATAGCAGAAAAGAATAATAAATTCAAAGATCAATTCTTTTTAAAAAGACCAATAAAGTAGATAAATACCATATGAGCATAATAAGAAAAGAGAATACAATAAAAATTAGACAAGATTAACAATGTGAAAGTAGGAAAGAATTTTTAAAAATTCCAAGCATATACATGACTAGAATAGTACTTAAAAGAAAAAAAACCTAGAAGAACTGAATATGTTCCTAGGAAAATATACCTGATCACAAATGAGATAGAAGTGAAAACTTGAATAGACCAATTATTATAGATGAGATTATAAAAGTGATAAATGATCTACTATCAAAAGAGACATTAGGCAGATGGATTCACATGTGAATTTTTAATCTAACCATTAAAGAGTAGATAATTTGCAATACTGTTTAAACTATTGTGGGTCTTAGTAAAGGCCGAAAGTTTTTTTTTTGTGTGTGTGAGACCAGTTAATTTTACATGAACACCTCCAATACCAAAGCTAAAGAAGGAGTGCAACAACAGCAAAAGTGCAGGCCGATTTCATCTATGACTGTGAATGCCAAATGTTTAAATAATATATTGAAGAGCCTAATAGAGGAATGAATCAAACAAGTAATACACTATGATAAAACAGTCTTTATCAGAGGAATGAAAGGTCAGTTCAGTTCCAGGAAGTGTATCAACTTATTGATTACATTAAAAATTAAAGGGAAAAAAACCACCAACTATTATCAATATGTGGTGATAAGACATCAGATAAAGGTCAAGTGATCAATGTCAAGGGAAATTTCAAGTAAAATAAGAATAGAGGGAAATTACTTATATAATAAAAATAAGTCCACTAACAAACATTACCTTAAATGGCAAAAAATAAGTTACTTAAAATCAGAAATCAGAAAGGCATCTCTCTAATGACTTGTTTTGGTGATTTTCAGAAGTAAGTAAAATAAACTGGAATAAATAAAGGGAAAAGAGAGAAGGTTCCTGATGCTGATGACTATTTTTTTTTTCTTTTTATTGTTTTTGTTGTTAGAAAACCCAAAAGACTCTCATGAGAAAAACAAGTTATAAGAGAATCTGATGTGTTGAATATAAAATAAAGTACAGAAATAACCAGACTATTTCTGTTCAGGCAAGAGCATCTAAAAAAGAAAATGGGAAGAATATTTGACTCAAAGGACAAATGCTAGAAAATAATTTGGTGTAAGTTTAGTAAGAAAGGTGCAGAACAAAACTATAAAAATATTTTTGGGAAATGCATGAAAAAATATAAACAAAACATAAACAAATGGAAAAGTCTAGCATCATCTTGGATGGCATGACATTGTTACAAATATGTCAGTTCTCCAAAACTTAACACATAAATCTATGCTGCTCTAACTGGACTCTTTATTACACATAAAATACCCTCTAGTAATTGAAAACAGCCTTAAGTTCCAAGTATCTACATATAATAGTAATTGTGAATGAGCACAATCTTCAGCTTAACAATTTTTGAAGACTTTTCAGAATGATCAAAACAATAATGACAAAGACACTAAACAATTTAATGAATATATTTCTGTGCAATAAATGTGAAGTTATATATAGGAAGAAAGAAAGTGAAGTCACTCAGTCTTGTCCAACTCTTTGCAACCTGGCAGGCTCCTCTGTCCATGGGATTTTCTAGGCAAGAATACGGGAGTGGGTTGCCATTGCCTCAGTTCAGTTTAGTTCAGTCGCTCAGTTGTGTTCGACTCTTTGTAACCCCATGAATAGCAGCACTCCAGGCCTCCCTGTCCATCACCAACTCTCAGAGTTCACTCAGACTCATGTCCATAGACTCAGTGGTACCATCCAGCCATCTCATCCTCAGTCGTCCCCTTCTCCTCCTGTCCCCAATCCCTCCCAGCATCAGTCTTTTCCAATGAGTCAACTCTTTACATGAGGTGGCCAAAGTACTGGAGTTTCAGTAAAACATAAACAAATGGAAAAGTCTAGCATCATCTTGGATGGCATGACATTGTTACAAATATGTCAGTTCTCCAAAACTTAACACATAAATCTATGCTGCTCTAACTGGACTCTTTATTACACATAAAATACCCTCTAGTAATTGAAAACAGCCTTAAGTTCCAAGTATCTACATATAATAGTAATTGTGAATGAGCACAATCTTCAGCTTAACAATTTTTGAAGACTTTTCAGAATGATCAAAACAATAATGACAAAGACACTAAACAATTTAATGAATATATTTCTGTGCAATAAATGTGAAGTTATATATAGGAAGAAAGAAAGTGAAGTCACTCAGTCTTGTCCAACTCTTTGCAACCTGGCAGGCTCCTCTGTCCATGGGATTTTCTAGGCAAGAATACGGGAGTGGGTTGCCATTGCCTCAGTTCAGTTTAGTTCAGTCGCTCAGTTGTGTTCGACTCTTTGTAACCCCATGAATAGCAGCACTCCAGGCCTCCCTGTCCATCACCAACTCTCAGAGTTCACTCAGACTCATGTCCATAGACTCAGTGGTACCATCCAGCCATCTCATCCTCAGTCGTCCCCTTCTCCTCCTGTCCCCAATCCCTCCCAGCATCAGTCTTTTCCAATGAGTCAACTCTTTACATGAGGTGGCCAAAGTACTGGAGTTTCAGTTTCAGCATCATTCCTTCCAAAGAACACCCAGGGCCGATCCCTTTAGAATGGACTGGTTGGATCTCCTTGCAGTCCAAGGGACTCTCAAGAGTCTTCAACACCACAATTCAAAAGCATCAATTCTTCGGCACTTTCTTCATAGTCCAACTCTCACATCCATACATGACTACTGGAAAAACCATAGCCTTGACTAGACGGACCTTTGTTGGCAAAGTAATGTCTCTGCTTTTCAATATGCTATTTAGGTTGGTCATAACTTTCCTTCCAAGGAGTAAGCGTCTTTTAATTTCATGGCTGCAGTCACCATCTGCAGTGATTTTGGAGCCCCCAAAAATAAAGTCTGACACTGTTCCTACTGTTTCCCCATCTATTTCCCATGAAGTGATGGGACCAGATGCCATGATCTTCGTTTTCTGAAAGCTGAGCTTTAAGCCAACTTTTTCACTCTCCTCGTTCACTTTCATCAAGAGGCTTTTTAGTTCCTCTTCACTTTCTGCCATGAGGGTATTTCCCATTTCCTTCACACTAATTGACTGGGTTAATGGACAAGTCTAGAGATTGAAAGTTTTTGTGAGCACCATACTGTTTTAGTTCTGTTGGACTGGTCAAACTTGGTTGTGCATTAGAATCATGTATGGTGCTTCATAATGATGGAAATTCCAGGCTCTCACCCTGGAATTCCTGGATGAGTTCCTGCAATCAGAATCTGTAGGAAAAGTGTAGAAATTACTGGCCAAGTCTATGCTGGAGTGATCATAGGGCTTTTTTTGTTTGTTTGTTTCAGGGCTTTTTTTTTTTCTTTTTCTGGGCATAGAAATCTAAACAGTTGCCCAATGTTCCACTGAAACATTCCATACTCAGTGTTTCCATTGGGAGAATTCACATTTAAATCCTCTTTGTGAGAAATGATTCATTTCCTTTTAAGAATGGGAGTTGAAAATAGATTTAAAAAATAGAAAATAGATTTTCCGGTATAGAGAAACATACAACGAGCACCTTGCTTTCTGTGTAGTGGGAGGCAAAGCATGTAGACAGCAATGTTTTATGAATTGGTTTGAGTTTATGTATTGGTTTGAGTTTGAAACCTGGCTCTGCTTTTTTCCAGCTGTGTTACTCACCTTTGGTAAATTAACCATTAAATTTCTTTATCTAAAAAATGAGGATAAAAGGAGTATTTTGCATGATAATAGTATTATTTTATAAATACTAATGATTTTAAAACCGTTAGCTAAAGGCAAATAAACAGAAATAATCACCTTGGAGGAGCTGTCGGGTGGCCATGGCTTTGGAGACTTGAAATGGGATCTCAGTTCCGTGACCAGGGGTTGAACCTGGATGGTGGCACTGCCCTGGCTTTTGTCCCCTTTGGAAAGAATTTCAAAGAGACGGAAAATAGTGAAGCAAGTAAAGTGTTTATGAAGAGAGGAGTATGAGCAGATAGACATTTGGTGGGTTCAGTAACAGCTGTAGCTTTGGGAAGTTTAGATCATTTATAAGGGACTCTGGGCCTGTGTTTCCCTTTGACCAGTCACTGTGCTTTGACCCTGTATCTGCTTTGTCTCAGCGCTCTCCCCCATGTGTGTGCATATCCTTTAGCCTAGATGCATTTCAACTTCAGGGTCTCTGGGAAGTTAGCAAAACTAACTGGTGCCCCTTCCCCTGAGGAAACTCTCTGTGCATGTGTAATTTGGGAGGTCTCCCTAACACTGAGAATGAGAAATATGTGACTTCCTTATTTTTTCCCTAAGCAGGGCTTAACCTGTTTCTGTCCCTGCCGTTGCTGTTATCTTAAAGTGTTCACAGGACATAAAGTCCAATTATTCCTCCTGTTCCTATTGTTATTTCTAGCTCAAAGTATAAATAAGAGGCCAGTTGTAAATATCTAACTTGGAACTTATTTATTTCCTGCCTCAGTGACACTGGTAAATATTAATACTTTCTTTGACAGGAGTAAATTGAGAAGTTAATGTTACTATACACCTTAGTATGGGATTAACACATAGTAGGTACTTACTATTTTTGAATCAAGGTTCAACATGGCATGGCTCACATTGTATTTTTACCAAAGGCATTAAGTATTTTCTTCCCACTCTCTTCTTATTAATATAATTTTAAGTGTAATATCATGTGAATATCATGTAATATCAGGTGATTCTGGCTTGTGAATACAAATAAACTGACCTTAATATCACTGCCTAAATAAATTTTATCAGTCATCTTAACAATCATCTCTGTTTGCCCAAGCTCCACCATTTAGGACAAGAAGACTTCAGTTGTATCTCCCACATGCTCAGGAACAGTTCCACTCATGTTCTACTACTCTCTGCTCCTCACCAACTCATCCTGACCCTGTATTGGGCACTAGTGTCCTTTATGACTGTTATGCCCAAGATCTGAGTCCCCAAGACTGAGAGAAATAAGATGCCCACGGCAATGCAAAAGTATAAAGGGGTTTATAGCTAGCTCGAGCTAGGGCTCAGGTCTCATCCTAGGCAGTGGAGTCTTGAGGAGAGCCCCGAGCTCTGAATTACAGCTGCTTTTATAGGAGGTTCTACGTTTCTGCAACAGCATAGCTGGCGTGTAATGATTGGCTAAGCCGTAGGCATGCGTGGGATTTTCAAATCAAAATCTCAATTCTGATTGGCTCGGGCTTGGCGCCAGTGGGACTTTCTCCAGGTGTGGTTTCCTGGAATTATGACTCAGGCTTACAAGAATGGAAACTTAGGCCTAGCGTGGCCTGTCGAGCCTGTCATGGCTCCGGTCTGGTCCCTTAACAATGACAATATGCCTTTTTTGGGTGAAGCCCTTCCCTAGTGGTGACAAGGTGCACAGAGATCTTTTGGCAGACTGGATAAGAAAGGGACCCTCTCACCAGTTCTGTGCTAGACTTTGTCACCAGAGCCCAGCGTAATACTTTTTTTTTTTTTTTCATTGTAATACTTCTTAAATCCCAAAATCATTTGCAAAAATGATTCCTCAGTTTCTCGCTCTAAGTTCTTTTCCCAAGGTCTTAAATTTTACCTTCAAAGTCTCTGTGGGAGGGGAGGCCATACAGGCACCACATCACTGCCTCCATTCCTTTTGACAGTCTCTCAAGGCCGTTGGACTAAATTTCTCCTTCCTTCTTTATTCAGAAACATATGCTCCAAGAGCAGCAGTGTATACAAACAGATGACTGGAGTTGTTGGCAAGTCCATCCAGTTTATAACCAATTCGGTTCTCCATCCCAGTTTGGTCTCAGGTAGCCCACCAAAGACCTTATCCTCTTTCTTAGATCCCTATCAGAGACTTCTAGTTCAAGAGGCATCTTGCCTACTTCTGTTCCTTTGTTGATTCATTTGAAGGTGGAACAGTTGTGCATGGATAGAAGAGTTACACATTTCTGCAGCTGAGGCCACCTTGGCCCTGAGTCACAGATGCCTGGCTTTGCTGGGGATTTGGTGCCCCCAGAGCCTCAGCCCTGTGAAGCTCTGGAGATTTCTGTTGCATTGGTACTGATGTAGGAACATCTATAATAAAAGTTAACACAATAACAATGGGACAACACAAAGCTAACAGTTTAATTTTATTTCTTGTTTCTCAGAAATCTTCCTTAAGGTGGTGTGGAAGTTGTTAATGCTCTGTTAGTTTTTTTGAAATTCTGGTATATAAGATGGGGGACTTTCCAGGTGGCACTAGTGTTAAAGAACCCATCTGCCAATGCAAAAGACTTAAGAGGTGCTGGTTCGATCCCTGAGTCCAGAATATCCCTTGGAGGAGGAAGGGCATGGCAACCCACTCCAGTATTCTTGACTGGAGAATCCCCATGGAGAGAGGAGCCTGGTAGGCCATAGTTCGTAGGGGCACAGTCAGAAACGACTGAAGCGACTTAGCATGCAAGCAAGGTGTATAAGGACCCATGGCATTAGGTCCATTTAAAAACTCTTGACCCTTCCTGGGTTTGGAAGAATAATAGTTTAAAGTGTAATAAAGCAATAATCGTTTAAGTGTAAAGTGCAATACGTGTGCTTAGTTACTCAGTTGTGTCTGACTCTTTGCAACCCCATGGCTGTAGCTTGCCAGGCTTCTCTGTCCATGGGGATTATCCAGGCAAGAATACCGGAGTGGGTTGCCATGCCTTCCTCCAGGGATCTTCCAAACCCAGGGATCGAACCCAGGTCTCCTGCATTGCAGGTGGATTCTTTGAGCCATCAGGGAAACCCAAAATGCAATATAATGATTAACAAAAAGGTAATAAAGAATTCCTTTTTACCTTCATGACCCTAATCTTGTGTTTCTGAAACTGATGTTTCTAGTCTAGTTCTGGATGAAGTCCAACATCTTTCTGAGCCTTATTCCTAACCTCAGGGTGACATCCACCTTAGACACTTAAAATGTTCTTTTCTGCACTCTGAAATCTAGTTTTCACAAGGGAGGAATCAACAAACTCACATTCAAGTGCCAATCGTGGATGTGACAAGGCTTGACCTGAGTTTCCCAGAGGAATTCTAGACGAAAGGCATTAGTCAAAAACTCCAGGTTGCAGTGCCTGTTCTGCCACTCTATGAGATATGAATCCAGTAGCAAACTCTGAGGCCAGTTTCTCTTTCTTAAAAATAGCAACAATATTACCAATTTCACCAGACATTTTAGATGGAACAAGGAATTTTAGATGGAAGAAATGAAGAATAAAACTGGAAATACTCTTATTAGCACAGTGTTTGGTACATAGCAGGTGCTCTATTTTGTTAATTTTTAACAAGATTAAAAATCTGGTTAATTCACTCTAAAGAGAGCAAGACCTTAAACCAGAGAAAATTGCTTTTAACTGTGGAATTTCATACTGTTTGGGAAGCATTTGGTGGGTCTTTTGCGGGAGGGGGGGCTTCCATAAATGACAGTTTATAGGAAGATGCCAACTCTGTTCTTTTTTATGTTATTTTTTTTCTTTCTTTCTATACGGATAACAATACACGTGCGTTCATCTCCACCGTGGTCTGACATGAACCTGTTTAAGCCTGGATGTGACAAGGGCAGGGACCACAAAAGAGCTTTCAATAAAGTCTAAAGGCTGTCACGTACGGAGGAGTCTCTTTCCAGTTACATAAAGTTCATTTCATATGAGGACACGATTCTCTCCCCGTTCAGGAGACACTAATCTGTAAAATGGAAACAGTGAACCTGAAACAGCTTTGCATTTCTTTAATCATCCTATATAGATCTCTATGTTAAAACGGTTTCCTAAATCTACATTTTCCAATTGCTGTGGCTCAATCTTTGCGGAGCAAAGGATAACTCTGCGATCCCAAACTGTCCTTCCCTTCCTTGTTATCTACTAAAGAACCTACATGATGGGATCCCAGTTGATTTTATTTTCTAACTTCAAGCGGGCCTTGAAAGCTGACCCTTTTATTCTTTGCGCCACAGAGATGCTTGGATAAAAGATGTGGAGCTCCCTGCAGGGTTCCAGACTGCCCGCTGGCTTTGGTGGTGAGGCGTCAGTGGTGAGCTCAGCCGCGGGACTGGCGCCCCCGGCCCCGCAGGACTGGCGCCCCGGGCCCCGCAGGGAGCAGGAGCGGGCACGAAGGCAGGGTTCCGGGCCAGCGCCCTTTCGCATCTCCTTAGGAGGGGACACCGCCCAGGCGCCCGCGTTGCTAGGTCCTCTGTTTGCCGGGTTCTAAAGCTGCCCCGAGCGGGACCAAGGCAAACCCGGAGGGGGACCGGAAAAGTCTAGGACTGTCCCCACCGCCCTGCCGGGAAAAGCGGCCTCTCCCCCGGTTGGGCCCTCTGGCCCCAAGCCCTCCGGGCGCGGGGCGGGGCGCGGGGGAGCCCCCCTCGGCCGTGGGTCCTCCCAACCGTCGCCGGCCCGGCGCCCGCGCTCCGGCTCCGCCGCGCACGGCGCGCACCCCCGGTCGCCGCCCGCTAATGGTCTGGCCCGTCGGTAGCCGCCACCCCTTCGGCAGCGCCAGCTGCTCCAGCTGCTCCGGGTCTGGCGCCGGCGCCCGGAGCTGTGGCTGCCGCGGGCGGTGGGCTGGTGGAGGGGAGAGCCGGACCATCAGCGCAGGCTGCTCGGCCCGGGGCCCCGCGGAGGGAAGTCAAGGAGCGCGGGAATCGCGCAGGGACCCCCCCGCAGCCCGGAGGCGAGGACCCAGGGGCTGGGCTTTCCTCACCCCGGGTGAGTACCTGCTGCCCAGTCCTCCCCGACCCCCTTTCCCTGTGCCCACGCCCGCGAGGTGTGGGCCGCCGCCCGGACGGTCACAGCCCCTGGATCACTGACCCCCGCGGGAGCAGCGGCACGGGGAGCTGCTACTGTTGGTGCTAATGATTCAGCACCATTCGTGCCCTGGGAGATCTGGGCAGAATGGGGGGGGTGGGGGGTGGAGGCGAGATCAGTTGCTGGGCTTTCGCCTGCGCTTCCAGGTTCCAGATGAACGACCCGGGCGGGCGAGGTCGGGTGGGGTGAGCCGGGAGGCTCCCTGATGGCTTGTTCTACAGTTCCGTCCTTTCCCCACATCACGGTACAAACCTTCGTGAATGTGCGGTGTAACCTTCAGTGTGTCAGATGAGTGGGTTTTTCGCACAGGCGAGTGAAGTCTAGGGCCCTTCTCTATACCAGCCAGTTTCTCTCCTTCCTTCCTTGGATGCCTCATTCGTGCCACTCTCCGCTCAGTTTTACGTCGTTGCATCCCTCCGCTAAGACGCTGTGTCCAATTTGTCTTGTATTCAGAGTGGGTTTGATTGGTCTTGGCATAGTAGGAAAAGATTTAAGGGGATTAAGAAATAATACTTTTAGAGTTTAGCCACTTCGTATGTATGTGATTTCATTAAATCGTAACTCAGAACCAAATGTGGAAAGTGAAGAGCGGGAAGTTAAATCGTATGCTCAAGGTTACAGAATAGGAATTTGGATACAAGTGCTCCTGGTTCCCAAACCCACGAATCTTCCACTGCATTAAGGAGTTGTGTATCCAAGTGTGTCCAAGTTGTGTGTACATATATATGATTTATTACATATTAAACATAATTAATTTTCACAGAAGTAATCTCAAGTAACAGCAACAACCTGTAAACTTCCTGAATATGGAATTATTGTTCTTTTAGTATAAAAGAATGAGCATTCTTTGAATTGCATGAAAAAATACTATTTTCTTAGAAAGCATAATACCAAAAAATAATATCTGAACAACACAGCATAGGAGAGCTAGTTCATAATAAAGTTCAACACATTTTTGGCAGTGATATATGGTAAATGCTTAAGTGTTGGAGAAATCTTTTAGGGACAAAGGCAATCTGGATTTTTTTTTTTTTCCACGTTAGGGAAACATTTGCAATAAGAAGAGTTATTTAGTACATGGCATGTGTGACTGAACTGTTTTTGTAGAGTGTGTTACCCATGATAGGGTGACAGATAAACCCAGGCTGATAATACAATTTGATTCATTACAACTCTGTGATTTGGCATAGCAGGTGATAGCTCCATTTTACAGATGCAGGAACTGAAATATAGAGAAGTTTCAAAATTACACAGCTAGTGGTGGAATCTGGACAACACTGACTCACACAAAATATGTGTGTTGTAGCGAAGTGTAATTCTGTTATGGGAAATTGTATTGATTTGTTTTTACCCTGCCCTTCAGAGTCAACAATTGTATTGACCTTGTATGCTCTTTCTGTGAAAATAACGGACACTAGGTTTTTTCTTTGTTCTTTGCTTGGCCATTTGATTTGCTCTCATTTATGATTTATGTATTTTCTCTTAAGACGTGCAACTCTCGTTGATGTCTCAGGAGGCAGGTTGCTATAGTACAAAGGCTCATTATCTCCAAGTACTAGAATAGTATGTGATGTCTGATAGGAACATAGTCATTGTAGGCCATCATTTCTAAAGTATTGAACCATTTGCACTGGAGAGTTCTTTTTTGTTAATGAGGATATTGATAGACTAAAGTCATAAAATGGAGGCACAGATTTACATTTGTTGTTTAGACAAGACTATTAAGACAAGTAAGGTCTTGAGATGAGTCTTAATTTTGATTTCTAGAAGGTCATTTCTTTTTTTTTTCTTTATGACTTCAGTGAGGCCTTTTGCAGTCCAATCTGTTTAATTCCAAAAGGAAAGCAGAATTGGTATGAATGAATAAGCAAAATTCAATCCCACTGCTATTAAAGAAAAAAGGAAACTGCATGTTCTAGTGCTGGAGGGTCAGCAGGAACATTTTAAAACAGACGTAGCACATTTATTTAGATATTCATCACGAGTATAAATATAATACCAACTTGGCCTTAGGAATGTTTTCTGTCTCTCTCTTTCTACCCTTCTTTCTCTCCCTCGGTGTATGTGTGTATGACTACTATCTGCAGACCATCTAAATTCTAAAAGTCTAGATGGGGAAACTGAAAGTTTAGCTGGAGAAATAGTTACCTACATATTAGTAATTAACCAAATAGATTAATACTGGATTAATACCAGGAAAAGGTAAGGCAGATTTAAGTGCCACATCAATACTTTAAGAAGCAGAAATAGTGATGACTAGGGTCATAGGAAGATCAGGAAAGTTTTCATGGATGGAAATGAATGAAATCACTCTGAGATGGGAAGGCTTTTAGTAGGTAAAGAGAAAGCAGATGAAGCAGTTCAGCTGAGAAGTTCAGTTCAGTTCAGTCGCTCAGTCATGTCCAACTCTTTGCAACCCCATGAATCGCAGCACGCCAGGCCTCCCTGTCTATCACCATCTCCTGGAGTTCACTCAGACTCATGTCCATTGAGTCAGTGATGCCATCCAGCCATCTCATCCTCTGTCGTCCTCTTCTCCTCCTGCCCCCAATTCCTCCCAGCATCAGAGTCCTTTCCAATAAGTCAACTCTTCGCATGAGGTGGCCAAAGTCCTGGAGCTTCAGCTTTAGCATCTCATGTACTTTTGGATACCTGGTGACAGATTACGAAGAACTTTGCATATCAGGCAGTGAAATCTACTAGTTATCAGGTAATCTAGGGAACTAGCCTAGGTCTCTAAGCAAGTCAAATTTCTCTTTGGCTGGTTTTGCTCACATTCTCCATATTCCATGTTCCAAGTGCTCTTCCAGAAAATGTTACTTTTCAGGGTACGGCTATTTAAAGCACTAAAAACCCAGAAAATTTTCTATGCAAGTAAGATTTTTCCTCTTCCAAGGAGGTTTGCCTTTTAAAAGATTTTCTCCTTCCATTATAGTCTTTATTTGAAATTTTATAACATTACTTTTCACTTAATTGCAGTTTGACGTGAACATTTCAAATGCCTACATAATTTTCCATTAGGTAGATGTGCCATAAATTCCTAATCGCTCCTCACTGTCACTTTTTTTTTGATGATAATAAATAACACTGTGATTGATGAGTATGTTTGTTCATAAGCTCTTTTCTAAATTTTAGAAATTAGTTCCTTAGTCTCAGAAATAAAATTTCTGGGTTAAAAGGCATGAGTTCTTAGTTTGATTTTTTTGAAAAAAGAATTGAGGTATAAATGACATTGTAACTATTTGGGCATACAACATAATGATACAGTATTTGTATATATTGCAAAATGATCCCCACAATAAGTCTAGCTAACATCCATCACCACACATTGTTATAGACTTTTTATGATGCTTAGTTTGACTGTTTTCTTCTTCTTCTTCTTTATGTATTTAGTTTTAATTGAAGGATAATTGCTTTACAATGTTGTGTAGTTTTCTTCCATAATCAACATGAATCAGCCATAGGTATACATATGTCTCCTCCCACTTGAACCTCCCTCCCCTCCCATCTCCCACCACATCCCACCTCTCTAGGTTGTCACAGAGCACTGGGTTGAGCTCTGTGTCACACAGCAAATTCCTACTGGCTGTCTATTTTACACATGGTAAGGCATATATTTCAATGCTACTCTTTCCATTTGTCCCACTTCCCCAGCTGTATCCACAAGTTAGTTCCCTATCAGTTTGACTAAATTTTATACAAAATTTAAAACCCTGATGGATTCTGTATATTCTCTTTGGAGTATTAGTATATTAAGTATAGGATGCTGCTGCTGCTAAGTCGCTTCAGTCGTGTCTGACTGTGCGACCCCACAGACAGCAGCCCACCAGGCTCCCCCGTCCCTGGGATTCTCCAGGCAAGAACACTGGAGTGGGTTGCCATTTCCTTCTCCAATGCATGAAAGTGAAAAGTGAGAGTGAAGTCGCTCAGTCGAGCCCGACTCTTAGCGACCCCATGGACTGCAGCCCACCAGGCTCCTCTGTCTATTTGCATATTAATAATTAATACACTCCTGTCTATGTCTCTTCAGATTACACTATTTCAGGCAAACTTGTCTTTTGATTAGAAAGATTAGTTAAACCATAGGTGCCGGGAGAAAGGCAGGTAGTTGGGACCCCCGAAGGGAAAAGAGGTAGGTGAGGAAGGACAGATTTCGTGGGAGTAAGCAGGGATCTGCAGCCAGAGGAGGAGCTTGTGTGATTAACTACTTTCTGGTCCTGGTGCTGTATTTGTAGACCTCAGCTCTCTTGTTTCTCCGGTCCTTCCCTCAGGAATCCACCCTCATTCTCCCCACACTCTCTCTCTTTTTCAAACTTCAGCTGCTTCCACCCACCTCTATCAGTTTCCCAGGTTTCCAGCTCCGGTATCTTGGCAGTGCAAGGCTTCTGAACTCACTCTTGCTTCTGATTTGGAGAATCCGCATTGATGAGGGCAGGAATTCCAGACCTCCTCCAGTTCTCTGCAGAAGCCCTGGTTACAGGGTGTAAGAGTGTGTTGTGGACACTGAAGACTCCCGTCCGCTCTGCTGTGCACATTGCTAGAGACAGCAAGCCCCCAGGAGATGCCGGACATTCCCAGTATCCCCTCCCGCTCTCGTTCCCAGTATCCCTTGACCAGGGGAAGTTCCCCTCAATGAGGAGAGAGACTGTTCCTCCATGTCCCTCCAGTTGTAGGAATACATGACCCTGCCTCCTTGGACAGGTATTCATACTTTGGCCAAGCCTCTGCCTTGCTCCCCTAGGCTCTCGCCTGGGGCTCCTCTGGGTACCACTCCCACCCTGCTTGGACTTTGAGGCCAGGAAGCCACTGAGGTAGGGAGGCCTTGAAGTGTCTCTGAGAACCAGTGGAAGGGGAATTAAGGATATCAGTGTGCCCTGAGGGAGCAAGTAGTGAGCAGAAAGGCAGGTACTTGGAATATACTCTCAGTTTGGGAAGCGCTGAAAGGAAACAATGAAAACTGAAGCAACTTTATAAACCAAAAATAGGTCCCACCTTTCAGGACCTGACAGATGATTTCTGGTGGAAGTTGACATAAAGGTGGGCAGAGAATTTTGGTCAGAATTTGCTCCGTGCTTAGTTGAGACTTACTATTTAAAGCAGTTTGCTTAAACTCTTTGAAGGTGGTAAATCTATTTGCATTCCTTCCAGGCATTATTTGTCAAAGTTCAACTGGGCTTTAGTCAGCAGTTTCCATAGGGTTAAGTTAGAGCTAAAAACTTAAATTTAAGTAGGGTTGCTTATTTATTTTTGAACACCTATTTTCCTTTTGAGGTTTTGTTCTTTTTGATCCCATTTGATGTTTACCTACTTGTAGTGCAGAAGGTAGCAAGAGTACTGGAGTTGGGGTGCCATCGCCTTCTCCAAGAAGGTAGTTTACAAAGCCATAAAGTTCTGGGACTGTTTAGGTTCTGGGAGTTGAGTGATAAATCCAATTTCCTCTTTTTTCTTGCAAGTGGTTAATTGTCCTGTGTTCCTTTGACTTCTTTAGAGGTTCGGAGTTAGATGGACCAGTGGCCACTGGGTCTATTCTTGGTTCACTGGGCATGCTGAACCAGCCACATTGTTTGGTTTTTCTGAGTTGTATTTTGGCACCTGAGCTTCCAAACTTCGGTATTATCTTTGTTCTTCTGCATAGTCATGTGAAATGGAACATTATGTTTGATAAAAGATTATTTTGAACATTTCTATCTCTTTTACCCACTACTTTGCAAAGTCTGAAACTGGTGCCACAACCTAATTCAACAAGATGACAATAGCTTGTTTTCATAAAAACTCTCCTCCCTTTTCCGTGAGCTTATTTGCAGTGACATTGACTTTTTAAAGTCAATCGAGCATTTGCAGATTTGGAAGGTGGATCAGCAATAACCTAGACAGCAGCTTCAGGATTATGTCAATGTTCTTTGCTGGATTAGAATTTTAGGGTTTTCTTAGGTGTACTTCTCATTTAAGGTAGTACTGTCTTTCTTCTGCGAGAGATGAGCCCACTTAAAATTTGTGTAAAATCTAGTTGATGTGGCTTTAATATTAAGTTTGACTGCATATGTGAATATAATGGTCATACATATGGAGTACTAGGTAGGAAAAGTTTAGAAAATGTGGATTTAATTTGAATCATTTGATAGGACAATTTTCACATGTAATTCTGTCATTGCTGTTATTGAAAATATGTTTTTTCAAGGTATTTAATAAATAAAAGCTATAACCATGTGTAGCATAATGATTGCTGAAAAATCAGGACAATAATTTTAGCACACATCTCAGTTTATATTTAGAATCAGTCTGTCTGCAGTTACCCAACAACTATGTGCTAGCTACTCTGTGGAGAGGAAAGCTAGACCTTGAACATTTTCTACAATCAGCATAATTCACATGAAACCAGATGGAGGCATTTTCATTTAGCTGTTGGTTTGATCACATCGAAGATGGTAATATTTCATTACTTAGCATCTCTTAATCTAGAATCCTAAAGATTGGCAGATATTATTTCTTCCATTTTAATGACTTGAAAAATCAAGCTTGGGAGAGAAAAAAACCAGATAAAAATATGTGCAAAATCATAGTAGGATTAGAAATTGGTCTAAAACTGCCCCTCTGAGATACTAGTTTTGACAATAGATCTATGTATAACATGTAAGCAAGGGGATGACCTTTATTCATTTATTGCATAGTTTTAATGGTTTTACTAGTGTTACAGTATTTGAGAAAAAATAACTTGTCAAATCCACTGAATATTTTTTTCTGTGTTGTCTGCTTTAAGTCCATATCAGCTTCACCCTTAGTCAACACACACATATTTCAATGCATTATCTTTGGAAAATTGAAACAAGTTATTTCTGGAACTTCCTGCAAAAATTAAAGGAAAATAGACATTTTAATGTATGAAAAGTTTTAAAGGGAGGGATCAGCATTTTTTAAAATCAAGTGGGCTGTGTATATGTGGAAAAGCTTTTTCACTTGTCAAAAATCAGTGCCGAATGAGTGTTTCTGGCAGAAACAAAAAAAAGAAAAATTTGCTGCTACATATGTTAGGAGGTTGTCATTTTGGAATAGGAGGCGTTTTCTCCTTAAAAATTATCTTGGGGGTATATGTATTGATAGCTGTTTTCATCCTTAACTAAAGAATTAAAAGTTAAATATGTTTTTCATTAGCTATCATATGGCATATTTATTTCCATAATGTGCTCAAAGTGTATCTATGAATTTTGTTTTTGAATTCCTAAGGGACTAGAATAATAAATATAGGATGAAGTGAAAGTCCTAAAGTGCAACTTCTGCTGGGAACAAAATTAAATGAATACACTCAGCATTACCTATGAGTATGGATATTTAGAACTCCAAGTAAAATTACTGAATGGTAATCCAAAAATTTTTCTCTCCTTGGTATAATTATACATATTATGGTAACATACAAGTGATATTCATGTTTTCTGAAAGAAAAAAGCCCAGAGTAGTATAAAGGTACTGTGATTTATGTAATTGTTTGGATGATTTCTTATATTTTGTAGGCATTCCATAAATGCAGCTCTTTCTCCAGTTAATATTTTATATTTTTTTATTATGATAAAAGTGCACAGCATGAAATTTACTATGTTAAACATTTTTAAGTACATATTTCAGTAGCATTAAATATATTAACTTTGTTGTGAAATAGATCTCCAAGAACTTTCTCCTCTTGCAAATCAGAAATCTTATACCCATTAAATAACAACTTCCCTTTCCCTGTCCCCCAAGACTTTGGTAACCACCATTACAATTTCTTGTTCCCATGACTTTTACTAGTTTGGATACCTTAGTATAAATGGAATCATATATTATTTGTTTTTTTGTGACTAGTTTATTTCACTTAATATAATTGCTAACATTTTACCTATTTATAGAATATGACAGCATTTCCTTCTTTTTTAAAACCAAATAATATTCCATTGTATATTCCATGGCATATATATACACCAGTTTTTCTCTGCTCATCTGTTGATATACATTTGGGTTGCTTCCACATCTTTGCTAATGAGAAAAATGGCACTATGAACAAAGATGTACAAATATCTCTCCAAGATTCTGCTGTCAATTCTTTTGGATTTGTACCCAGAAATGGCTTTCTGGATCATATAGTAGTTCTGTTTTTGATTTTTGGGGACCTCTCATACTGTTTTCCATGGTGATTATATCACTTTATCTTCCTGTCAAGAGTGTGCAAGGGTTCCAATTTTTCCATATCCTCCATAACAGTTGTTTATTTATTTATAGTAGGCAGCTTATTGGGTGTGAGGTGATATCTCACTGTGGTTTTGATTTGCATTTCTTTGGTGATTAATGATGTTGAGTGTCTTTCATGTACCTGTTGGCTATTTGAATATCATCTCTGGAGAAATGTCTATGCAAGTCCTTTGCCCATTTTAAAATCTGGTTATTTGATTTTTTTGTTGTTGAGTTGTTGGAGTTCTTTCTATATCCTGGATGTTAACTCTTTATCAAGTAAATGATTTTCTCCCACTCAATAGATTGCTTTTTTCAGTCTGTTGATTGTGTTCTTTGATGTACACAAAAATTTTGTTCATTGTAGTCTTGTTTATCTAGTTTTGCTTTTGTTGCCTGTGTAGCATTATTTTTAGCAGTTTAAAAATGTATCAAGAAAATTGTTTCAAATTGCTGTTTATTTTTTTTCTCTTTAGTCTTTGAAGTCCATGAGATTATTTTTGAGACTATGCAATTATGATGCCTGGTGTAATTATTTAAGAAATTAATCAATTTTGATTGACTTTTTCTTTTTGGAAGATCCACTTTTAAACCTATTTAATGAGAATTTTGTTGCTATACTTTAATATGATAAAAGGAATTATGTTAAACCTATATGTTAATTTAGGGAGAATTAGCATCTTTACTATGTTGATTCCTCCAATCTGTAAACATGGTATGTTTCTCCAGGTATTAATATTTAGGTCTTCCTTGATTTTTTTTTATCAGAATATCATAATTTTGATTATCAGTTCAGTTCAGTTCAGTCGCTCAGTTGTGTCTGACTCTTTGTGACCCCATGAATTGCAGCACGCCAGGCCTCCCTGTCCATCACCAACTCCAGGAGTTCACTCAGACTCACGTCCATCGAGTCAGTGATGCATCCAGCCATCTCATCCTCTGTCATCCCCTTCTTCTCCTGCCCCCAATCCCTCCCAGCATCAGAGTCTTTTCCAATGAGTCAACTCTTTGCATGAGGTGGCCAAAGTACTGGAGCTTCAGCTTTAGTATCATTCCTTCCAAAGAAATCCTATACATAGTTAGATTTTGTTAGATTTATACCTAAGTATTTCATTTTCTTTGGAGCAACTAAAAGAAACTGCATTTGAAATTTTTGTTTCCATTTCTTCTCTGTCAGTTTATAGAAATGCAGTTGGTTATTGTGTTGGTCTTACATCCTGAAACCTTACTAAGCTCACATACATTATGAATCTAGGACTGCAGATCCTTCGAGGATTTTTAAAATGTAGACAATTGTGTTATCTGAAAATGAAAATAATTTTATTTCTTTCAATCTGTATGACTTTAATTCATTTATCATGCCTGACTGCAATGGCTAGAACTTCCAGTATTGTGCTAAGTAAGAATGATGAGAGTAGACATCCTTGCCTTGTTCCAAATATTATAGGAAAACATTATTTTACTAAGTATGATGTTGTTGTTTAGTCGCTAAGACATGACTGACTCTTTTGCATCCCCATGGACTGTAGCCCACCATGAAATCTGCCCATGGGATTTCCTAGGCAAGAATACTGGAGTGGGTTGCCATTTCCTTCTCTAAGGAAGCTTTCCTACCCTGTAATTGAACTCACATCTGCATTGGCAGGTGGTTTCTTTACCAGTGAACCACCAAAGAGGCCCAAGTATGCTGTTAGCTGTGTTTTTTTGTAGTTGTTCTTTATTAGATTGAGGAAGTTGCCCCTCTGCTCCTAATGCACTGAGACTTTTTATCCTGAATGGATGTCAAATTACATCAAATGCTTTTTACTTCATCGATTGATATGGACATATGATTTTTCTCTAAGCCTTTTGATATGGTGGATTGCATTGATTAATTTTTGAATATTGAATCAGCCTTGAATACATGGGATAAATCACATTTGGTGATGTGTACATGACATACCATACACATATATACTTAAAAATATACAGACTCGCTGTATTCAATATGTCCACATTGTTAATTATTTTTGCTTTTAAATTCGGAAGAGCTATTGATTTGCAGCTTCCTTTTTATTGTGCTTCATTTATTTGGATTTTGTTGTTAGACTATTACTGGCCTCATTTGGCACTAAGAAACTACTACTTGTTGAGTTTGGGTGTTGTATCAAATTCAAATATCTATAATAACCTGAGAAGGCTACTAAAACTCCTTTTCCCAACTATATAGCTCTGTGAGGCCAAATTTTGTCATATATTTCATTATCAAAATGAATGCTGATGCAGGTATGAGAATCTATTTTCTTGAAGCAAGCTATTAGAGGAATTCAAAAAAATACAAAACAATGTCACTTATTTCTTTTAAAAAAACTATAGTTATTTTTTAATGCAATATGATTTTGTTAACATAGCAACAGCAGCAGCAATGGTTTTATTATTGTTATTTTAAAATGAATAAATACTTCAAATATTTATCAGTTTTAGTTTCTAATAGAATGAATATTGATCAATATGACTCACAAAATGAATCTCACCAAAACTGAATGAGTGTAAAGAGTTCTAACAACAAAAGTTTGAGAAACACTACTAAGAAGACCAAGATAAGGAGATAAGTGAAGCCAGAGGCCTGGACATGTACATCTCACATTTGGCACTGGTTTAATCAAGTTGTTCCAGGGGCATGTTTTCTTTTTTCTCCACTAGTATTTTTATTTCACAAAATATGCTTTTTCCTCCACATTGATTCTTTGATATGCACTCTAATTTCCTAGAAAAAATATCATAAATAGACCAATAGAAGTCCATAATGTAATCTTCACAAAATGAAATCCCTCAAAATTATCCCCACTCTAATAAATGTTATATATAGGCATAAAACTATATTTTAAGTTATAAATTGTAATAAATAGAATTGAGCTTCCCTGGTGGCTCAGATGGTAAAGAAACTGCCTGCAATGCAGGAGACCCGGGTTCAATCCCTGGGTTGGAAGATCCCCTAGAGAAGGGAATCACTACCCATTCCAGTATTCTTGCCTGGAGAATTACATGGACAGAGTCTGGCGGGTTATAGTCCATGGGGTTGCAAAGAGTTGGACCCAGCTGAGTGATTAAACACACACACAATATACAGAACAGAAATATTAATTCAGTGATGACTTATGCAAGGATGAAGTAATTTAGAATGTTTTGTCAAGAATTGACTAAAAGATAGTGCAAGAAACACTTAAATTATTGTCTTTTGATTTTGATTATTGTAAATGGATTTTTGGTACTTTTCTCCAGCCCTTTATTGAGATATTATTTGTATATAGTAAAATGTACACCTTGTAGAGTTTTGACAATATTTTGGTAAATAGCATTTGAAGATATCTAGTTCGTAACAGTATGAACATACAAAATGAGAATCATCTTAGTGTTATCAGTGAGGAAAAAACTAAGATCAAGTCAGCTAGGGGAGAGATTAGCTCACAAAATCCATTTTATGAAATCATGTTTATTAGAGCTGAGCACACATTTGATTCTAGTTTTCTAATTTCCAGGGAAAGAGAGCATACAGCAATTTTAATGATTAATTAAAAATCTCATACATGAAGAAACAATTGCCTAGGAGGAACAAAGTTTTTCCTACATAGAATCCAAAGTGAAATTTATGCTGTAGTTTCTTTTAAAGTGGATTCAATTTAGTGTAATGCAAAACATCTTCATATCATTACAGTGAAATTCTATAGGATTCTTTGGACTATTTTTTTATAATGTCTTTCAACCTGGGCGCATGATGTGGATGATGTGGATGTGTGGATGTATGTCTTTGGGGGAAGTAACCTCCAAAGATTTCCTTCTGTAACGTGAGAATAATATCTGCCTTGAGAGCATTGTAATATAGGTAAAGATTGTAGTGTCTGCTCAATAAATGACAACTATCCTTCTGTTAAGGCCTTCCCAGGTGGCTCTAGTGGTAAAGAACCCACCTGCCAATGTAGAAGACATAAGAGATAAGGGTTTGATTCTGGCTTGGGAAGATCCCCTGGAGGAGGGCATGGTAACCCGCTCCAGTATTCTTGCCTGTAGAACCCTAAGGCCAGAGCAGCCTGGCAGGCTATAGTCAATATGGTTGCGAAGAGTCAGACATGACTGAAGCGACTGAGCAGCAGGCATCCTTCTGTTAAGGTGACTGACCAGCAATGTAGCATGGTCCCAGGTATATAGCTCTCTGATGACCTGGCTTAATCCAGGAATGAACATATTCTATAAAGAATCTCAAAAAATTGGAGTTCTGCCTATCTTTTAGGAATTCCTTCATACATATAGCTGTGATTGTGAGGAATGATCTATTTGAGGTTTTGCTCCCTGAGGATTACCTGCTATTTCTTTTCAATCAATACGATTTTTTTTTCAATTCAGTCAAATGCCTACTTACTTCTTTTCAATCAAGAATTCCGTGATTTGAAAGTCATCTAGACTGAATAATAGGAGGACTTTTGTCTGCACCAAAAAGGCTAAAGGAATCACCTTATAAGGTTTTAAACCTCTTCCAAAATAAATTTTTCATTTGTTACAATGCACAGAGGAGTGGGTGTTGGAAGTCCTAAATTTATGACATGGAATGTAGCTCCAAATGCCCATTTCAGCTGAAAGTCCTATGTACAGATAAAATAGTCAGAATTACCACTTCTACCTCTCTTGTAAAGAAGTATAATTTTTTTCTTCAGACCAGAACATTTTTTCTCGAGTGTTTTTTTAAACCATTGGTTGAGTCTCTATTGAGGGAAAGTGAAAACAAAATTGTTGGGGTTTGGTAAACTTTCTCTTAGTAAAAATTGTTAGTCCTCAGACTTCTTTGAATAGAGGAGTAAAATTAATCTGTAGTGATTGCATGAGCATTCCAGAAGGTTGGTTTCCTTACTTAGTTTTAATCTTAAAGTCAAGTATCAGATAACTGGAATGGGTGTTTGATTTTTAAAAATCTTTTTGAGTATTTGAGTTGAATTTTCTTTCATTTGTTGTCTCTTGAGATTTGCCTCAGGTAAGTCTACCATCTGTACACATTTTCTATATTGTTAAAAGCCTTCTGGGGCTGCCCAAGGTGGCCTAACTCAGATTCACTGTGGTGTCTGCAGGCGGCTGAAGCTACAGCTTGGGCTTCTCTCTGCTTCCCAGGGCCCACAAGAAAGAGGAGGGCTCAGATCCTTTTTGTCCAGACTAAACCAATGGGGAGGTCATGGTCTTAGGTTTGGAGTCAATTAGGTACTTTCAATCTATGTTGAACTAATGAATGACTGAAGAGTCAAATTTATATCCTAGCCTCAATAATTAAGATTATAAGCAACTAATTTTGATTATAACATAGCCAAATGTCCATCATATTAGAAATTTCCATTTTCATCATGGCCAGATTAGAGTTTTGGAGTTTAAATAAATGCTCACTTATTTGTAATGTTTATGATTAACACTCTATATTAATTATAAATATTTGTAATATTTTGATTAACATTCTATATTCATTATAAATGGAGAAGGAAATGGCAACCCACTCCAGTATTCTTGCCTGGAGAAACCCTTGGACGCAGGAGCCTCATAGCCTACAGTCTACAGGGTCGCAAAGAGTTGGACACGACTGAGTGACTTAGATATAGATATATATTAATTATAAATGATTATTAATATATGATATTATATGTTAACAAACTACAATTCTCATTTAGTTTTCCTTTTCCAACTAACAAAAACTTCTTTTTTTATTGGAATATCTTCTAATTTGATTTAAACTGATCCTTAAAAAATGAGTCACATAATGAGTTACCAAATCAGTAATAAAATTATGAAAATATTTAAATATTAGATTTATACCACCTATTTATTAGTCTTGCTTTCATGGTTGAGATTTATAATTTCTCTTAGGAAAACTAAGTGAATGTTTGATTTTTGACAAAAAGTATTTCTTTTCTATATTATGAAAAATCTATGCTATGACATTCAGTTCAGTTCAGTCGCGCAGTCGTGTCCGACTCTTTGCGACCCCATGAATCGCACCACGCCAGGCCTCCCTGTCCATCACCAACTCCCGGAGTTCACTCAGACTCACGTCCATTGAGTCTGTGATGCCATCCAGCCATCTCATCCTCGGTCGTCCCTTTCTCCTCCTGCCCCCAATCCCTCCCAGCATCAGGGTCTTTTCCAATGAGTCAACTCTTCGCATAAGGTGCCCAAAGTACTGGAGCTTCAGTTTTAGCATCATTCCTTCCAAAGAAATCCCAGGGTTGATCTCCTTCAGAATGGACTGGTTGGATCTCCTTGCAGTCCAAGGGACTCTCAAGAGTCTTCTCCAACACCACAGTTCAAAAGCATCAATTCTTCAGCGCTCAGCCTTCTTCACAGTCCAACTCTCACATCCATACATGACCACAGGAAAAACCATAGCCTTGACTAGACGGACCTTAGTCGGCAAAGTAATGTCTCTGCTTTTGAATATACTATCTAGGTTGGTCATAACTTTTCTTCCAAGGAGTAAGCGCCTTTTAATTTCATGGCTGCAGTCACCATCTGCAGTGATTTTGGAGCCCAAAAAAACAAAGTCTGACACTGTTTCTACTGTTTCCCCATCTATTTCCCATGAAGTGATGGGGCCAGATGCCATGATCTTCGTTTTCTGAATGTTGAGCTTCAAGCCAACTTTTCCACTCTCCTCTTTCACTTTCAACAAGAGGCTTTTTAGCTCCTCCTCACTTTCTGCCATAAGGGTGGTGT
>SJXQ01008029.1:20453-129737 GCA_006408695.1 Aepyceros melampus | reverse complement strand
GAACAGAGATCATTCTGTCATTTTTGAGATTGCATCCAAGTACTGCATTTCGGACTCTTTTGTTGACCATGATGGCTACTCCATTTCTTCTGAGAGATTCCTGCCCACAGTAGTAAATATAATAGTCATCTGAGTTAAATTCACCCATTCCAGTCCATTTTAGTTCGCTGATTCCTAGAATGTCGACGTTCACCCTTGCCATCTCTTGTTTGACCACTTCCAATTTGCCTTGATTCATGGACCTGACATTCCAGGTTCCTATGCAATACTGCTCTTTACAGCATCGGATCTTGCTTCTATCACCAGTCACATCCATAACTGGGGATTGTTTTTGCTTTGGCTCTATCCCTTCATTCTTTCTGGAGTTATTTCTCCACTGATCTCCAGTAGCATATTGGGCACCTATTGACCTGGGGAGTTTCTCTTTTGCTATCCTATCATTTTGCCTTTTCATATTCTAGAGGGTAATTAGGGGCTACTCTTTCCTTCCTCTTTCCCTTCTCTTCTTTTTCTTGACCTTCCTTCCTTCCTTTCTTTTTCTATCTACGACCATAATTTATCTGTCTCTTGAGTTTTGGATTTAATTCTGATTTAGGGTCCCTGAATTAGGCCATCTCCTCTAATTTGTGGATTCTTGTCTGTGAGGAGCCAATAAGTGAACTGTGAACTTGAGAAAGAAAAGCTTCTCTAATGCCTGTAGTCCCCTGGGCACATGTGTAACTCAGTCTCTGTGACTGGTGTCTGAATCATTTTTATCCTGATAGTCTTCTTAAGCAGTTGCCTCAGATGCCATAATAGATGAAGGGTTATTATTTTAACTCTAAAATCCTTAGATATATATTTGGTAGGTGAGATAGCTGTTATACAAATTCTAATGGACTAAAATGAGGACAATAGGTTACTCCAAGAAGTTGTAGATGTACAAATTAAATACTTTGTATAGTACAGGTGAAGTAGTCACATAACTCTTGTTAATAAAATTAAGGGAAAAAGGAAAATACTGCTGTTTTCTAAAAACATACTTAAACTGTCCAATTTTGGGATCATAGTATAGCACTGCAAATTATTACTTTTACCTTTCCCTAGCCCTTTTCAACAGAGAAGGCAATGGCACCCCACTCCAGTGCTCTTGCCTGGAAAATCCCATGGATGGAGGAGCCTGGTAGGCTGCAGTCCATGGGGTCGCTAAGAGTAGGACACGACTGAGCGACTTCACTTTCACTTTTCACTTTCATGATTGGAGAAGGAAGTGGCTACCCACTCCAGTGTTCTTGCCTGGAGAATCCCAGGGACGGAGGAGCTTGGTGGGCTGCCGGCTGTGGGGTCGCACAGAGTCGGACATGGCTGAAGCAACTTAGCAGCAGCAGCAGCAGCAGCAGCCTTTTTCTGGCCCAAAGGAACACATTTACATTGAAATTCAAATGTAGCAAGCTCTGAGTTTTGTCTACTTCCAGTGCTTCTGTGTGTGCTCCAAGAGGAAATACTTGGCCTGTGACCAATGCTTTACCTTCTTTGGACATCCTCAGAACTGTGGATGCTGCAGCTTGCTTCTTCCTGAGGTGAAACAGCAATGCTGTCTGCCAGTCAGCTCCAGCCATGGCTGGCTGTTCTTTCTAATACTTGAGCTCATAGCGTTAAGTGAAGCTGCATTAAGTATAAAGTCATTAAGCCATTTGATTTGGGCCAAAATTTTGAAACTAAGAATGCTGTGTGATTTTTTTCTTTGCCTTTTACAATTGCAAAAGATTGGGACTAGAAATTTTGAAGGTTAAATTTTCAGAAAGACTGGCAGAATTTTTTACATGGATTCTTGAAATAGATTTTTAGGGAGTATGCTTTCTGGCATTCTTTCAATTTTAATTCTTATTTATATCCTATTATAATTTTAAATTTCTTTCTTCTAATGCTAAATGAATTTAAGTTCTATTTTATTTAAATTTCTGTAGTTTCCATTAGCCAGTACTTACTATATATGGTGAATAATACGTATTAAATGTCTTAATTATTCAGATCATTGTGATAATAAACTTTTGACTGGTAGAGGATATAGTATATTAAAACCATATATTTGTATGTTTGTATATATTTATGTGTGTGTCTGTGCACATTCAGTCATGTCAGACTCTTTGCAACTCCATGGACTGTAGCCCACTAGGCTCCTCTGTCCGTGGAATTTTCCAGTCAAGACTACCAGAGTGGGTTGCCATTCCCTCCTCCAGGGGATTTTCCTATCCCAGGGAACCTGCATCTTCTGCTTTGGCAGGTGGATTCTTTACCACTGAGCCACCTGGGAAGCCCCATATGTTTATATATTTGAATATGTAATTTATATTTTAAAAGTTTTTTTTTGGAATAATCCCATTGTCCCAGTACTTCAGTGAAGTTAAGATATGTGAAAGACATGATCAAATATCTTTATTTAATGAACATCGGTGATAAAGAGTTTGGTAGGGTTAGGAGAGAATAAATCATTATTTGTTTCCTTTTGATTTACTTTTTAGTGAAAATGTTTTTTTTTCCCCATTGCCATTCATAAAAGGAAATAAACCATAACAGTGTATTTTGTTTGGTAAGTGTCCAGTAAATCTGTTTAATTAAGATCAAGTATGAAAACAGGAATTGGAAAATTCAATTTAATATTAAAATAGATGAGAGAATAAGCTGTATAAACAATATAAGCTAATGCAATAGAGACACTTTCAAAGTTTGACTTCCTGCTTTTTTGGTATAATCCTTGGCAAAGAAGGGTTTCATCTTGACTAGATGTCAACAGTATTGTAAAGTGAAAAAAAAAATAAATAAAAAAAAATAATAATAAAAAAAGAAAGTTAAAAAAACAAAAGTAATGAAAAAATATAAAGTAACTATATTTGTGATTATTCAGAAAGATGGAAGACTCTTCATTCTTAATTTGTATTTTGTAACAACAAAATTTCATGAGTAAAATAATGGGGAGTTGCTGTAACCCAAGTAAACAAACAAACAAGCACATACAGTAAGCCCCACTATGTATCAGGCTCTGTGTCTTATTCATATTGCTCAGAATGAAAGACACTGCCCTTTACAGAAAAGAACTTTAAATCTAAGACTTAAGAAATATGATGCAGTTTCGTGAGTGTTCATGCACTGAAGAACAGTCCATTCTGCCTAAGACAGAGGAGAAAACGAAGGGACAGCTAAGCTGTGCTTGAATGTTGAATGGCAAAGGAGAATGCTCCAGGGTTAGAGAAAAACACAAGTAAGTGTATTCAAGTTAGAAAATGAATATCATTTGCAGGATGGTCTTTTTTTTTTTTTTTTTAAATCTCATGTGTTTAGCTAGAATAACTTGTACATATTTGGCTGCAACTCATGGTCAGAATAAATAATGATTTATTTCTTGCCATAGTATACATACATACCTCCAAACACACCCATGCATCCCCCTTCCCTCCCTTGGAAATCGTTTCAAGATTAAGGACTTACTTGCCGACTAAGGTCCGTCTAGTCAAGGCTATGGTTTTTCCTGTGGTCATGTATGGATGTGAGAGTTGGACTGTGAAGAAGGCTGAGCGCAGAAGAATTGATGCTTTTGAACTGTGGTGTTGGAGAAGACTCTTGAGAGTCCCTTGGACTGCAAGGAGATCCAACCAGTCCATTCTGAGGGAGATCAACCCTGGGATTTCTTTGGAAGGAATGATGCTAAAACTGAAGCTCCAGTACTTTGGCCACCTTATGCGAAGAGTTGACTCATTGGAAAAGACCCTGATGCTGGGAGGGATTGGGGGCAGGAGGAGAAAGGGACGACCGAGGATGAGATGGCTGGATGGCATCATGGACTCAATGGACGTGAGTCTGAGTGAACTCCGGGAGTTGGTGATGGACAGGGAGGCCTGGCGTGGTGCGATTCATGGGGTCGCAAAGAGTCAGACACGACTGCGCGACTGAACTGAACTGAACTTTCCTCCTGCATTCAGTGCAGCCTGGCACTCTTATATTTTTGTCTATTCTATTCTTTCATTTAAAAATGCTGATTGAATCTGACTAAACTGATTCTATGACATTCATAGATCATGCATGGTCTGTATTTAAAAACAAAGAAGCCAAAAAACCTGTACTAGAGTTCAAAATTCACAGGAAATCCCCTTTCCTACCCAGTATGCAGGTTTGCCGTTGTTTAGTCCCTATGTTGTGATATTATGTAGTGGATTGTGTCTGGTGTATGGTGCTCCTGCTTGTATGTGGTCAGTCACGTCTGACTCTTTGTGACCCCACGGACTGTAGCCTGCCAGACTTCTCTGTCCATGGAATTTTCCAGGCAAGAATACCGGACTGGTTTGCCATTGCCTACTCCAAGGTATCTTCCTAACCCAGGGATCGAACCCATGTCTCTTGCATCTCCTGCATTGGCAGGCAGATTCTTTACCACTGCACTACCAGAGATGGGTGATGTCGTGTATATTCTCTAGAAAGTACAAAAAAGTGAGATTAACCTACAAATGCTTTTGCCTCTTGATATCAAAATCTATTATGCTTAGTGTTATGATGTCAGGAACATTTTTTGTGTGCTTATAAACAAAGTGTATTTTCCATTGTATTAAGTCAGTAAACTTAGCAGCCTGTGGATATGCTTTTTGCTATTGTTTGTTTTGGTCTTAAGATTATTTATTTATTATAATTACTTTTCAATATGATTTTTCTATAATATAACTGCTTCAAAAAGATTATCTGAATGACTTATTTAAAATATATAATCTATCAGTTCTCTTTGCATTTAGATAAGAATTTACTTACTTCTTGTCATGATCTTTAGTTTGCTGCTTAGTTTTCAACAACAGCTTCCATAATGGTGACTGGGAAACCATTCATTTTGCATGGATGTATATGTTCCTTACATTTAGTACATGTTCAAATAAAATAAACATTTTCACTGTGTCTAGGAAATGGATTTGTAAATTGCTACACCAGCTTTGTTTAGGTAAAATGCATGCTTGTTTCACCTTTTCCTTTGTTCATTTTCTTTCAACCTATTCAAGTATTAAAGCATTTGTAGGATACACATACTCTTAAATAAATGTAAATGAGTTAATAGATTTAAAATTCTTGAATAGTACTTGTTCTTAGTAAGCATTTAATACTTTAGTCGTTTTATTTCTGTTGGCTTAAGAAAATGCACAATGTAAGTGTATTATGATAGAGTCAGATATTTGCAAAAGAAGTTGAATAGCTTTATGTTTTGTGACTGAGAATGGAAGTTGGTATTTCTGCTTGTCAGTGCACCTGAAAATGAAATATACCAACAGGCATCATATATTCAAAGCTGAAATTAGGTATTTAAAATTGAAGTGTCAGATTTCAGGAAGGAAAATTAGCTTTTTGACCTTTTATAGATGATTCAGTTTAAAAAGCTTTGCATTTGAGAATATTAAGAAAATTGAAGACTTTTAAGCCTTAAGAAGGACATACTCCTTTACTTTGTTAGTGTTTGTAGGCACAAAATTAAATTCAGTGATAGCACTGGAACGGTTTTGAGGTGAAGTGTTAGTAGAGAAGGGAGGAACACTTGCTGAACGCAGGATTTGAATGATGGGTTATTGGTTTCCAGAGTATTCTAATATGATAAAACCCAAGTTAGGAATAATCCACTTGGATTTGATTCTAGAATTTGTGAGATATGTCTAAACCACTGAGGTGAATCTTATGAAGACTGACATATGTTGTCAGTATGGTTATCTGCCACCTGCTCTCACTTTGCCGTCGTCATTCTCAGATTATTACCTTTGACACTGTGGAACTATGAATCTCTTGTGATTGACAGTTGAAATCTAGAATGTGTCACACAGGACAGCTATGGTCAGAGGCCATGTGATTAATGACTAAGCATATTTCGTGGAGGCAAAAATGAAATCATACACTTGGTGAGTGAAAAAATGGCTAATCTTGCTAGGAACGAAAATTTAACTCTCAACCTGTCCTTTCCACTTGCTTCCCTTGGCTTTTCTCCCTTATTCATATTTCTTCCTTCTTCCTTCCTTTTCCTTATGAAAAAAATTTTTTTCCTTTTTTACAAATATAAACATGTTATGATGCTGTGATATGCATTCCCCACATTCTATATTTCCTTTGATTAAAAGTCTTGAGATGTGTTAAAAATCATGCTAACAGAAACTATGCTGTGACATGGTGTGGCATCAGCATGCAACTGTATTGTTTAAGGTGCTGTGCTATCTTCCCATCAGCTTACTGATTTCTGAAAAGAATATCATGCTTGTAGAGTTTACTGTGAAAGTTAGTTATCATAGGAGAGCGTTGGTGAATCTGAATGTGGATAGCAATATAGGATGAATTTTGTACCTGGCTTCTAAGAGGTAGAGGGATCAAGTGTGTGTTATTTTTTTAAAGCAATGAACTTGGTATTGGACCTGGGTTTTAGCCTTAACTGGTACCTGGCATGGCCTTAGGCAAGTCAACAAACTTCTTAATACTCAGCTTCTTCCTTTGTCAAGTGAGAAAGAAAAATCGTATTAAATTACCTTACAGTGTTGTGAAGGGCAAAGGGGTTGAGAGTATGAATGGTGAAGTAAAGCTGTTCTTTGTGCATAAGTGGTGAGATACGTCTTGCCACCTACGGCAGTGTAACTTCATCCATTTATCTGTAAAATGAGAAAGATAATAGTTCCAGTCTTATAGGGTTTTTGTGTCACATGAGATAATCTATATCATGTTTTTCACAGAGTGCTTGATAAAAGAGCAAATATTCATTCATTTATTGAGCACCTATCTTGTCCCAGGCGCTTTTCTAGGTGCTTGGAAAACACGTGTGAGCAGAACCACAGATAGTCTCTTTTCTTTGCAAGTTTGTAGGCCAGTGAGAGGGATGGAATTCATTAAAAAGAAACATATAATTGCTACTCTCAGTGCTATGAAGGAAGAGTACCCATGCCCTGAGAGTAATGTCAGGGAAGGTGGGCTCTAACTAGGCAAAGGCCAGGGACAGATGCAAGTGGATTTCAATCAGAAAGAGTATTATGTACAAAGTCTGTGTGGTGGGAACATGCGGTGGGGGGTTATCACACAAAGAGTGAAAGGGAAGGGGCTCATAATCAGGCTGGAAAGACAGGCAGGCTGACTGACACAACAGGGTTCCATGAGGGAAGCAGAACCACTAAGGGTATGGGGGAGTAAAATATTTACTATAAAGATGAAAAGCAGTCTACAGAGGGCTTATATTTTTTCATCTGGTGCTGAGTCAGGAGGGCTGGATGTGTCAAAGAATTGAACATGAATTAGAATTTACTAGGACAGAATGGAACGCATAAGAACAAACTGGAACCTATATCTGACCTGTGCTTTCTTTAGTCTTGACAATGTGGGTGGCCTCCAGGAAGAGCTGGTGTTCCTTGCCATACATGTGCCTGCTCTGGAAAGGCTAGACGTGCCAGGATTGAGAGAAGCTGAAGAAGATTTGGTAGGATCTGGAGCAGCTGCAGGCTCAGATCGTGCCTTCTGCCAAAAGGAGGAGCCAGCAGATTAGTGTCAACATGGTTGGATGTATCACTGGCTCAATGGACAGGAGTTTGAGCAGTCTCCGGAAAATGGTGAAGGACAGGGAAGCCTGGTGTACTGCACTCCATGGGGTCGCAAAGGGTCAGACACGACTTAGAGACTGAAGACCAGCAAATACAATAGTGCATGGTGCCCGGTACTGACTTTAGGAATATAATGGCTATTTCTTTACCTTTACCTTCAAAATTGCATACAGATTTCTTTTAGTGGGTAACTCTAACCTGAAACCATGAAAGGAAGGGATATCTAGGAAATATTGTTAGTGTAGCTGAATTAACTAGGAGAAGGCTCTGGCAACCCACTCCAGTACTCTCGCCTGGAAAATCCCATGGATGGAGGAGTCTGGTAGGCTGCAGTCCATGGGGTTGTGAAGAGTCAGACATGACCGAGTGACTTCACTTTCACTTTTCACTTTCATGCATTGGATAAGGAAATGGCAACCCACTCCAGTATTCTTGCCTGGATAATCCCAGGGACGGGGGAGCCTGGTGGGCTGCCATCCGTGGGGTCGCACAGAGTCGGACATGACTGACGTGACTTAGCAGCAGAGGAGAAGGCAATGGCACCCCACTCCAGTACTTTTGCCTGGAAAATCCCATGGACAGAGGAGTCTGGTGGACTGCAGTCCATGGAGTCACTAGGAGTTGGACACGACTGAGCGAGTTCACTTTCACTTTTCACTTTCCTGCACTGGAGAAGGAAATGGCAACCCACTCCAGTGTTCTTGCCTGGAGAATCCCAGAGACGGGGGAGCCTGGTGGGCTGCCGTCTCTGGGGTCGCACAGAGTTGGACACGACTGAAGTGATTTAGCAGCAGCAGCAGCAGCAGCAGCAGCTGCTGAATTGCCTAGTACCACATCTTTTTTTTGGAAAGATCTTTTTGGTCCATTGAGTTCAGTCACTTGGTCACCGACTCTTTGCGACCCCATGAATCGCAGCATGCCAGGCCTCCCTGTCCATCACCATCTCCCGGAGTTCACTCAAACTCAACGTCCATTGAGTTGGTGATGCCATCCAGACATCTCATCCTCTGTCGTCCCCTTTTCCTCCTGACCCCAATCCCTCCCAGCATCAGAGTCTTTTCCAATGAGTCAACTCTTCGCATGAGGTGGCCAAAGTGCTGGAGTTTCAGCTTTAGCATCACTTCTTCCAAAGAACACCCAGGGCCGATCTCTTTTAGGATGGACTGTTTGGATCTCCTTGCAGTCCAAGGGACTCTCAAGAGTCTTCTCCAACACCACAGTTCAAAAGCATCAGTTCTTCAGTGCTCAGCTTTCTTCACAGTCCAACTCTCGCATCCACACATGACCACTGGAAAAACCATAGCCTTGACTAAACAGACCTTAGTCGGCAAAGTAATGTCTCTGCTTTTGAATATACTATCTAGGTTGGTCATAACTTTTCTTCCAAGGAGTAAGCGTCTTTTAATTTCATGGCTGCAGTCACCATCTGCAGTGATTTTGGAGCCCAAAAAAACAAAGTCTGACATTGTTATAGCCTTGACTAGACGGACCTTAGTCGGCAAAGTAATGTCTCTGCTTTTGAATATACTATCTAGGTTGGTCATAACTTTTCTTCCAAGGAGTAAGCGTCTTTTAATTTCATGGCTGCAGTCACCATCTGCAGTGATTTTGGAGCCCAAAAAGATAAAGTCTGACACTGTTTCCACTGTTCTTCATCTATTTTGCATGAAGTGATGGGACCAGATGCCATGATCTTAATTTTCTGAATGTTGAGCTTTAAGCCAACTTTTCAACTTAGTGGGACCAAAAAATGGGCCTTTGGATTTCATTAGATGAGCACTGAAAAGCTGTCAAAGGGTTTTTAGCCAGACAGGATGATGAGGGGAAGGGAAATAGGAGAGTAACATGAAAAGATTTGTGGTCATATTGTGTTTTGTAATCTGCATTGCAGGAAATGGATTAGAGGGGACTAAGAGTATAAAGATGAGTAGTACTATTTGGAACCTAGTGTAGTGGTCCAAGTGAAACAGTGATGGCAGCCAGGACTAGATGTGGAGGTGAAGTATGTGCATGGAAACAAGTAGGTGGGTTCCAAAAATGCTGCTGCTGCTGCTGCTAAGTCACTTAAGTCATGTCTGACTCTGTGTGACCCCATAGACGGCAGCCTACCAGGCTCTCCCGTCCCTGGGATTCTCCAGGCAAGAACACTGGAGTGGATTGCCATTTCCTTCTCCAATGCATGAAAGTGAAAAGTGAAAGTGAAGTTGTTCAGTCGTGTCCGACTTTTAGCGACCCCATGGACTGCAGCCTACCAGGCCCCTCTGTTCATCGGATTTTCCAGGTGAGAACACTGGAGTGGGTTGCCATTGCCTTCTCCTCCAAAAATAATCAGAGGATAAACAAAGCAGGATTTGGGCATGGCATTGCTAGGGGGTAAGGAAAGGAAGATGCCAAGATTTGAGTTTTGGTTTTGGATATTTTGAGTTTGTGGTGGCATTGAGAATGTCCAGATGGAAATGTTCAGTAAGCAGTTTATATTAATATCAGTCATTGCTATAGTAGTAGAAACATCAGTTCAGTTCAGTTGATCAGTATGTCCGACCCTGAGACCTTATGGACTGCAGCACGCCAGGCCTTCCTCTCCATCACCAACTCTGGGAGTTTACTCAAATTCTTGTCCATTTAATCTGTGATGCCCTCAAACCATCTCATCCTATATTGTTCCCTTCTCCCCCTTCCTTCAGTCTTTCCCAGCATCAGGGTCTTTTCCAATGAGTCAGTTCTTCTCATCAGGTGGCCAAAATATTGGAGTTTCAGCTTCAGCATCAGTCCTTCCAATGAATATTCGGGACTGATTTCCTTTAGGATGGACTGGTTGGCTCTCTTGGAGAAGGCAATGGCAACCCACTCCAATACTCTTGCCTGGAGAATCCCATGGATGGAGGAGCCTGGTAGGCTGCAGTCTGTGGGGTTGTGAAGAGTCGGACACGACTGAGTGACTTCCCTTTCACTTTCCACTTTCATACACTGGAGAAGGCAATGGCAACCCACTCCAGTGATCTTGCCTGGAGAATTCCAGGGACAGGGGAGCCTGGTGGGCTGCTGTCTCTGGGGCCGCACAGAGTCGGACACGACTGAAGTGACTTAGCAGCAGCAGCAGGTTGGCTCTCTTTGCAGTCCAAGGGACTCTCAAGAGTCTTCTCCAACATCACAGTTCAAAAGCATCAATTCTTCATCACTCAGCTTTCTTTATAGTCCAACTTTCACATCCTTACATGACTACTGGAAAACCATAGCTTTGACTAGACGGACCTTTAGAGACAGAGCCAAAGCAAAAACAACACCCAGTTGTGGACATGACTGGTGATGGAAGTAAAGTCCGATGCTGTAAAGAGCAATATTGCATAGGAACCTGGAATGTTAGGTCCATGAATCAAGGCAAATTGGAAGTGGTCAAACAGCAGATGGCAAGAGTGAACATCAACATTTTAGGGATCAGCGAACTAAAATGAAATGGAATGGGTGAATTTTCAGATGACCATTATATCTACTACTGTGGGCAAGAATCCCTTGGAAGAAATGGAGTAGCCATCATAGTCAACAAAAGAGTCCAAATGCAGTACTTGGATGCAATCTCAAAAACGACAGAATGATTTCTCTTCATTTCTGAGGCAAACCATTCAGTATCATGGTAATCCAGGTCTATGTCCCGACCAGTAATTCTGAAGAAGTTGAAGTTGAAGGGTTCTATGAAGACCTACAAGACCTTCTAGGACTAACATCCAAAAAAGATGTTCTTTTCATTATAGGGGACTGGAATGCAAAAGTAAGAAGTCAGGAAACACCTGGGGTAACAGGCAGATTTGGCCTTGGAGTACAGAATGAAGTAGGGCAATGGCTAATAGAGTTTTGCCAAGAGAACGCACTGGTCATAGCAAACACCCTCTTCCAATAACACAAGAGAAGACTGTATGCATGGTCACCACCAGATGGTCAATACGAAAATCAGATTGATTATATTCTTTGCAGCCAAAGGTGGAGAAGCTCTATAGAGTCAGCAAACACAAGACCAGGATCAGAGTGTGGCTTCAGATCATGAACTCCTTATTGCCAAATTCAGACTTAAATTGAAGAAATTACGGAAAACCACTAGACCATTCAGGTATGACCTAAATCAAATCCCTTACAATTATATAGTGAAAGTGACAAATAGATTTAAGGCATTAGATCTGCTAGACAGAGAGCCTGAAGAACTGTGGACAGAGGTTCATGACATTGTACAGGAGACAGGGATCAAGATCATCCCCAAGAAAAAGAAATGCAAAAAGGCAAAATGGTTGTCTGAGGAGGCCTTACAAATAGCTGTGAAAAGAAGAGAAGCAAAAAGCAAAGGTGAAGAGGAAAGATATACCCATTTGAATGCAGAGTTCCAAAGAATAGCAAAGAGAGATAAGAAAGCCTTCCTAAGTGATCAGTGCAAAGAAATAGAGGAAAACAATAGAATGGGAAAGACTAGAGATCTCTTCAGGAAACTAGAGATACCAAGGAAATATTTCATGCAAAGATGGGCCCAATAAAGGACAGAAATGGTATGGACCTAACAGAAGCAGAAGAATCACTTCATGGGAAATAGATGGGAAACAGCGGAAACAGTGTCAGACTTTATTTTTTTGGGCTCCAAAATCACTGCAGATGGTAACTGCAGCCATGAAATTAAAAGACGCTTACTCCTTGGAAGAAAAGTTATGACCAACCTAGACAGCATATTGTAAAGCAGAGACATTACACTGCCAACAAGGTCCATTTAGTCAAGGCTATTGTTTTTCCTGTGGTCATGTATGGATGTGAGAGTTGGACTGTGAAGAAAGCTGAGTGGTCAAACAGCAGATGGCAAGAGTGAACATCAACATTTTAGGGATCAGCGAACTAAAATGAAATGGAATGGGTGAATTTTCAGATGACCATTATATCTACTACTGTGGGCAAGAATCCCTTGGAAGAAATGGAGTAGCCATCATAGTCAACAAAAGAGTCCAAAATGCAGTACTTGGATGTAATCTCAAAAACGACAGAATGATTTCTCTTCATTTCTGAGGCAAACCATTCAGTATCATGGTAATCCAGGTCTATGTCCCGACCAGTAATTCTGAAGAAGTTGAAGTTGAAGGGTTCTATGAAGACCTACAAGACCTTCTAGGACTAACATCCAAAAAAGATGTTCTTTTCATTATAGGGGACTGGAATGCAAAAGTAAGAAGTCAGGAAACACCTGGGGTAACAGGCAGATTTGGCCTTGGAGTACAGAATGAAGTAGGGCAATGGCTAATAGAGTTTTGCCAAGAGAACGCACTGGTCATAGCAAACACCCTCTTCCAATAACACAAGAGAAGACTGTATGCATGGTCACCACCAGATGGTCAATACGAAAATCAGATTGATTATATTCTTTGCAGCCAAAGGTGGAGAAGCTCTATAGAGTCAGCAAACACAAGACCAGGATCAGAGTGTGGCTTCAGATCATGAACTCCTTATTGCCAAATTCAGACTTAAATTGAAGAAATTACGGAAAACCACTAGACCATTCAGGTATGACCTAAATCAAATCCCTTACAATTATATAGTGAAAGTGACAAATAGATTTAAGGCATTAGATCTGCTAGACAGAGAGCCTGAAGAACTGTGGACAGAGGTTCATGACATTGTACAGGAGACAGGGATCAAGATCATCCCCAAGAAAAAGAAATGCAAAAAGGCAAAATGGTTGTCTGAGGAGGCCTTACAAATAGCTGTGAAAAGAAGAGAAGCAAAAAGCAAAGGTGAAGAGGAAAGATATACCCATTTGAATGCAGAGTTCCAAAGAATAGCAAAGAGAGATAAGAAAGCCTTCCTAAGTGTCAGTGCAAAGAAATAGAGGAAAACAATAGAATGGGAAAGACTAGAGATCTCTTCAGGAAACTAGAGATACCAAGGAAATATTTCATGCAAAGATGGGCCCAATAAAGGACAGAAATGGTATGGACCTAACAGAAGCAGAAGAATCACTTCATGGGAAATAGATGGGGAAACAGCGGAAACAGTGTCAGACTTTATTTTTTTGGGCTCCAAAATCACTGCAGATGGTAACTGCAGCCATGAAATTAAAAGACGCTTACTCCTTGGAAGAAAAGTTATGACCAACCTAGACAGCATATTGTAAAGCAGAGACATTACACTGCCAACAAGGTCCATTTAGTCAAGGCTATTGTTTTTCCTGTGGTCATGTATGGATGTGAGAGTTGGACTGTGAAGAAAGCTGAGTGCCGAAGAATTGATGCTTTTGAACTGTGGTGTTGGAGAAGCCTCTTGAGAGTCCCTTGGACTGCAAGGAGATCCAAACAGTCCATTCTAAAGGAGATAGGCCCTGGGTGTTCTTTGGAGGGAATGATGCTAAAGCTGAAACTCCAGCACTTTGGCCACCTCATGCAAAGAGTTGACTCATTGGAAAAGACTCTGATGCTGGGAGGGATTGGGGTCAGGAGGAAAAGGGGATGACAGAGGATGAGATGTCTGGATGGCATCACCGACTCGATGGATGTGAGTTTGGGTGAACTCCAGGAGTTGGTGATGGACAGAAAGGCCTTGCGTGCTGTGATTCATGGGGTCGCAAGGAGTTGGACACGACTGAGCGACTGAACTGAACTGAACTGAACAGAAGCAGAAGATATTAAGAAGAGGTGGCAACAATACACAAAAGAATCCTATAAAGAAGATCTTCATGACTCAGATAATCACGATGGTATGATCACTCATGTAGAGCCAGACATCCTGGAATAAGTCAAGTGGGCCTTAGGAAGCATCACCTCCACTAGTGGAGGTGATGGAATTCCAATTGAGCTATTTGAAATCCTAAAAGATGATGCTGTGAAAGTGCTGCACTAATATATTTGGAAAGAAGCTTCAGTAGTAGTTAGGATTATTATGTGCATGCATGCTCAGCCACTCAGTCATGTCTGACTCTTTGTGACCCCATGTACTGTAGCCTGCTAGGCTCCTCTGTCCCTAGAATTTTCCAGGTAAGAATGCTGGAGTGGGTTGCCATTTAGTTGACTGATTTTCTAGGGACCTGAAGCCATTTCTAATTTGTATGTGAACACTCAGTGCATTGCTCATTCCTTGGCATAGAATAGCCCTAGTTTTTTTTTATCCCTCCTTCTCTTGACCACTGTATGCTGGCAAAATCTCACATTTTTTCTTTTGTGGAGAGGTAACCTTTCTCTGTTAATTTTCCTTTGAACTCCTAGATTATCCCATTCTGGGGTCAGTAAACTTTTCTATATGAAGTCAGATGGTTTCTATTGCAGCTATTTGATCCTGTCCTTTTAAGGCAAAAGCAGCTTTAGACAATACATACAGAAATGGGGGTGATTATGTTACCCTAAATATTTATTTATAAAATAAGCAGTAGACTGGATTTAGCCTGTGAGCTATAGTGACATCCTTGTGCCTAACCTGTTAGGCAATTCGTTTCTCTTTTATTTTTAATTATTTTCAACTTACGGGCTCAAATATATTCACGTTTTTTCCTTTCATATCCCTCTTTTACTACCCACCTCTCCAAAGACCCAGCTTTCCTTAAACTTTCTTTCCCCTAAACTATAAGTCCTCTTTCTTTGCTCATTCCCTTTGGAAGGTCATTTTTCCCTCCTTTAATCTAGTAAACTCTCAGTAACCTGACTTTTCCTGTTGTTATTCCCAGGACAGTCATAACCTCCACTTTTCTAAATAAAATGTCTACTTCTTGGTCTTTTGTATTTTCGATCTTTCTTTCTATAGTACTCATACAGTTGCTCATATCAGACCTTTTTAGAAACCCTGCTCTTCCTTTGACTTCTGTGACCCTGGAGTCACCTTATTCTCCTCCTACCTCTGATGGTTATATATCACTGTCTAGAAAAACCTGAGGTCTCAGACACTTACATGCACATATATGTAACATACATAAACTGCTCATTTAAGTATATTAAGTATATGGCTTGATGGATTTTTAAATGTGTTTAAACTTGTATAAACATCACCCAGGTCAAGATATAGAACATTTCCAGCATCCCAGAAGGTTTCTCTCATGACTGGTCACAATGAATGACCCCTAATTCTGCCCAGAGTTGGCCTTTATTCTGAATTCTATCCCTTCAGATTAAGATTTTATTTTTTTCTTTCAAAATTGAATCTTGGTTGATTTATATCATTATATTAATTTCAGATGTACAAAATAGTAATTTAATATTTTTGTAGATTCTACTCTGTTTACAATTATTGTAAAATAATTGTTATATTTCTTTATGCTATAAAATATATTCTTGTTCCTTATTTATTTTATATACAGTAGTTTGTGTCTCTTAATCCCGTACCTCTATTTTGCCTCTCCATTTCCTCTCCTCACTAGTAACCAATAGTTTGTTCTCTGTATTTGTGAGTTTGTGTTTTGTTATACACATTTGTTTTATTATTCTTGATTTCACATATAAGTGATAACAGAGTATTTGTCTTTCTCCGTCTGACTTATTACACTAAGCATAATACCCTCTAGGTGTCAGTACATATACATTTTTTGCAAATGGCATTCTTTCATTCTTTTTATGACTGAGTAATATTCCTCTGTGTGTGTGTGTGTGTGTGTGTGTGTGTGTGTGTGACATTTTCTTTATCCTTTCATCTGTTGATGGACACTTAGGTTGCTTCCGTATCTTGGCTGTTGTAAATAATGTTGCTATGAGAATTAGAGTGTATGTATCTTTTCAAATTAGTGTTTTCATTTTCCTTGGATATATATACCCAGGAGTGAAATTGCTAGATCATATGGTGTTTTATTTTTAGTTTTCTGAGGAATGCCTTACTGTTTTCCATAGTAGCTGTACCAACTTACATTCCCACCAATAGTGTACTAGGGTTCACTTTTGCCCACATCTTCACCAACATTTATTTTTATAGACTTTTTGAAGATAGCCATTTTTACAGGTGTGAGGTGATATTGTGGTTTTGATTTGCAATTTCTCTGATGATTAGTGATGTTGAACAGTTTTTTTTTTTTTAATATGTCTGTTAGCATCTATATATCTTCTTTGGAAAAGTGTCTATTCATGTCTTTGCCATTTTGTAATTGGGTTGTTTATTGTGATACTGGGTTGTTTGAATATTTGGTTTATTTTGGCTATTAACCTCTTATCAATCATACCATTTGCAAATATTTTCTCCCATTCAGAAGGTTATCTTTCCGTTTTGCTGATGCCTTCTTTTGCTGAGCAAAAGCTTTTAAGATTTATGTCTCATTTGTTTATTTTTGCTTTTATTTATTTTGCCTTAGGAGACAGATAAAAAATATTGCTATAATTTATGTCCAAGAGTATTCTGCCTATGTTCTCTTTTAGGTGTTCTATGGTTTCAGGTCTTACATTTAGGTCTTTAATCTATTTTGAGTTTATTTTTTTACATTGTATGAAAATATGTGCTAATTTCATTCTTTTACATGTAGCTGTCCAGTTTTCCAGCATCAATTACTGGAGAGATTATCTTTTTTTTCATTGTATATTCTTGTTTTCTTTGTTGTAGAATAATTGATCATAAGGGTATGGGTTTATTTCTGGGATCTCTAGTCTGTTTCATTGATGTATGTGTCTGCTTTTGTGCCAGTACCATGCAGTTTTGATTATTGTTTAGGTTTAGTTTTTCTCATTCTTGAACCTCATATAAATGAAATCATACAGAATATATGGGCATACTCTTTTGTATCCAGCTTCTTTCACTCATCATGCTGTGATAGTAATCCATGCTATTATGAGTAGCTGTAGTTCATTTGTGTGTGTGTGTGTGTGTGCGTGTGTGTGTGTAGTTTTCCATTGTATTGCTGTATCACAATTTATTTCTTTATTTTACTTTTAGGTGATTTTTTTTTCTGGTTTTGGCCTGTTATTACTAAAACCACTATGAACATTCTCATGCAAGTCTTTGGTAGACTTTATTCCCTTACTGGAATTGTTGAAGTTTTGAGATACAAAATGCCACTAAGATTGAGATGTTCAAGGGAAAAGCTTTGGTTATAGAATCTGGAGTTTAAAGGAGAGTTAGGAATTAGGAGATTATTTATTTGTTTGGCTGTGTTGGGTCTTATTAGTAGCACATGGGATCTCTAGTTGTGGTGCACAGGCACAGACATTGTGGTGTGTGGGCTTACTTACTCCAGGGCATGTAGGATCTTAGTTCCCTGGCTGGGGATTGAACCCATGTCCCTTGCCTTGCAGGGAAGATTCCTAATCACTGGACCAGCAGGGAAATCTCTAGGAACTAGAGGTTTTAATGATATAAATCCTTTCTTCCCATCTCTTCCTTGTTTTCTTCTTATCTTCTATTTTTAGGATATGTTTTTCATAGGGCATGGGGGCTGGGGTGGGCAGTTTATTACTAGGTAATAGAGGCATCAAAACCTTAACAGCAGTGAGAACTAAAGACAATATGCCAAGAACCAGAAGATAAGTGTGCATTGGCTGTAAAACTGCAGGGTTGAGGAGAAACGTTCCGGGGTGGAACACAGAACCAAGAGTGTAGCAAACGAGTACATGTAGTGGAGTTGACAGAACAAAAGGTTCTAGCTGTGAAAGACTCTGGTGAATTCTGTAGATGTGAACCACATATGTAGAACATCTATATCAACTTCATCAAAACCACACACACACACACACACACACACACACCCCTAATCTAATAAAGAATACCTACTTTGCAAATACAGCAAGTAAACAATATAAGCGACTAATAGCGTGCTTGCTGTGCAGTGCACACCCATCTAAACCAGGTTGTCATTTCTAAGTCCTCCAAATAGAAACTGAATCCCAGATCTTGCTAAGAACTGGTGTTGATATTTTAAGTTGTTTTAGTAAATATGATAGCTGGGCCATGGTAGATGGTCTGTGGGTTGATTTAAACCATAGTGTGGAATGGATCCATCATCAGGTAAGTGATTATTAAGTCTTAGCTCAAATAATGTAATTTAGGGATAGCTGTTGATTAGAAGCCCTCAGTGCCCTGCCCATATGCTTGGCACTTTACCACTTCTTTATATTCTTCCTACTTCCAACTGCCTGCCAATATCTACATTTCTTTCCCTTGGAGGTTTTGAGGACCTTTCTGGAAGCTATGGAAAGAGAGGCCCCTTCCCTTTCCAGGCCTCATCTCCCGCCCCTGCCCCCATCCCCACTCTAGCCTCTCAGGAAGACTCAGAGTGCTAACGAATTAATACTCACTTGCCTCCTACAGCAGCCATCAACGGAGGTCTGATCCCTGGGTGGCTGAACTCTGAAGCCAGTGGTGTTTTACACTGTTTCTTAGAGTTCCCTTGGGAATTAAGCTCCAGGCACCTACAGTGTAGCTTGATTGCTTTCTCTTCCCTGTCTCACTTCCCAATTCCCCTAACAGGGTTTCCTGTACTTCCGGAAGTAAACTCCTTATATCTGAATTCTCATGTTAGTGTTTGTTTATGGGGATCATGAACTAAGGCAGATCTCTTTCATAATATCTTCAGCTGAGAGGTAAACAAGTGAACAATGGCATCTTATTTATTTACTTTTTTTTTTAACAATTGTTTTAATTTCTGACTGATTCCTGGAATTTTTACTTGGGCATCCCATTGGTAATTTCAAACTAGAAATCAGAACTTAAAGAACATATTGATTAAAAAGCAGATTGATTAGGAAAAGAAAAGAAGATTTTTAGGATTTTGTTTTATTTTCTGTTCATCTCTAAAGGAAAATTTTTTTAAAGGAATTCAGTGTTACTTACTATATGTTCTTAATTTTCTCTGATTTGCAGTGTGAATAGCACCTCAAACAAGTGTAACTTGTACTGTAATTTCACTGCTAGCTATTTTTACTTGATGATCTAAGTCTTGGCTTCAATTCCTGAAATCTGGGATCACTTAGCTTAAATTTTGATTTGCTCTAGAAGTGTTAACCTCTGAGGTAGTTTAGGAAATATTCCAAGGACTAAAATAAACACAAACATTATAATTCACAATCATAATCCTTGTGTCCTTCTTGGGAATCTGTCCTTTTTTGGAAATAGCCAACTTATAGATTTATCTTAAGAGGTTTCTATATAATACAGTAAAGTTCTTCCTGGCATATAATTAATAATTGATGATTTTCATGTCTTTGCCTTTAAGTATTTTAAAATTTCAGAAACAAATGGAATGTGATATGTAAAGCGGATAGGTGGTGAATATAATATCTCAATTGAAACATATTTGTTTAGGTTTAGTAAATTAATTCTTCTCCAATTTTAGTCATTTATGGTAAGGATTTCCCAGGTGGCACAGTGGTAAAGAATCCATCTGCCAATGCAGGAGACGCAAGAGATGTAGGTTTGATTTCTGGATCAGAAAGATCCTCTAGAGTAGGAAATGACAACCCAACTCTTGTATTCTTGCCTGGAAAATTCTATGGACATAAAAGCCTGGCAGGCTACAGTCCATAGTTTCACAGAGTTGGATACTACTCAATGACTGAGCACATTCATGGTAGAGTGAATAATATAATTTATTTATTGTGATTCATATGTATATATTGGTCAAATAATAATCTACCTCCCACACCGGTATAGGTCTTCATAGTCAGTTTTGATGACCATACAATCCATTATTTGGCTATATCATAATTTACATAATTTCTTTATTGGATATACTTAGATTGTTTTCAATTACAGGTGTTAAAGGATGGTTGGGGTAGCATCTTTGTTCACAAATGAAGCCTCAGCATTTTTGGTGATTTTATTAGTATTAATTCCTAGATGTGGTATTAAGCACATTATGTATGTTATACTTTTGCTGTATTTTCTAGTTGCTTTCCAGAATATTTTCTTTAATGAGAGGAAAAATTATAGGCTACCTTCAAATAACTAAATTAATAACAAATTGTTTTGAGTATTATTTCTGTTGTTGGGATTTTTAAATATAGTGTCTGTAGTACCAAAGTCAGTGGATTGTTCTTAAAGTGATGATTTATGTACACAAATGTGATATATTGATTTTGTGTTATACGAGATATCATTTGTAAATAATGTTTCAAATTTAGTAATGTAACACACATTGGACTCAGTATAATCTAGATAATAAACTGTGGCATTTAACTGTTGTCTGTTATGACTAGTTTGTTTGAGTGTATTTGTGTCCTCTCTGGAAACCTAAATATTTCATTTACCAAGTTACTGTATTACCTGCATGGTCATTTTGCTAAAAGTAAACCTAGAAAGAGGCTTCTGTCGTGGCTCAGATGGTAAAGAATCTGCCTGAAATGTGGGAGACCTGAGTTTGATCCCTGGATTGGGAAGATCTCCTGGAAGAGAGAAGGGAATGGCTACCCACTCCAGTATTCTTGCCTGGAGAATTCCAGGGACAGGAGCATGGTGAGCTACAGTCCATGGGGTTGCAAAGAGTCAGACACAACTGAGCAACTAACATTTTCACTTTCAAGCCTAAGGAAAGTAAAATAATGTAATTAAATATCAAATGAGTGTTCTTGACAGTTTCTAATACTTTGAGAAAATAGTCATAAGCAATAAAAGTGAATAGAAATTTTTTGCAGCAGTTTTCTAAAATTATTAATTTAATTCAGTAAATATTCATGGAGTACCTACTATGCTCAGAAAGATGTATTCAAGGGAAAATTACTCTTTTGTGAATATTTTTCTTATTTTCCATTATGATGAATAAGAATATTCTGAGAATAAAGATTTTATGCTGAAATAAACATTTATTTTTTAACTACCTCTTGTCATTAAGAATAGATTACATAAAATAAATAAAATAAAAAATTAAAGGTTAGACAGACTTCTAGCCAACTTTAATGTCTATTATTAATATCTTTACCATATCTTACCACCTCCTTGGGTGAAGGAAAATTCCATATGGTGGCTATAGAGCTCAAAGTTATAAAATCAGCATTTCTATTTTTCCTTGACAGCACAAAATGGAAACTCTGTTAGACAGGCAAACATTAGGAACTCGTAAGTTGAGAAAGATATCTCAGTTCTCTAGCTTTAGTGTTAAAGCAGCCAAAAGAAAAGATGCTTTTTTAGGCCAATATCTTAGCTGACTTTAGTGTTTATAATAAAGCCTATTTTGCTTAGAACTTAGTTATAATATGTCTCTTCTAATTAGAACTCAACTGAAAGTCTAGAAGCAGGTATAATTGACTTTCGATTAGCCAGAGGGGAGTAATGTCTTCATTGAAAACATGAAATGATTCCACGCTTAAGTTCTTATCCTTTTAAGGGGTGGGTGAAGAGTGGAGGACCTTCCCTGGTGGCTTAGAGGTAAAGAATTTGCTTGCCAATGCAGGAGACATGGGTTCCATCCACAGGTTAGGAAGACCCCCTGGAGAAGGAAATGGCAGCCCACTCCAGTATTCTTGCCTGAGAAGTTCCATGGACGGAGGAGCCTGAAGAACTAGAGTTCATGGGGTCACAAAGAGTCAGACATGACTTAGTGACTGAGCACACGGGGAGCGGAAAGAGAAAAGAGGGCAGTGGAAATGGCAAGCAACTTCAGTTTGGGATCAGGAGTGATGGAGGATGGGTACTTAACGACTCCAGTGTTTTTCTGGTCCAGTAATGTCACAGATAGGATCACCACCACAGGCATCTGTGATGCTGACTTTCCCTGATTATCTGCCACCAAGTTTACTATTGTCTTTGATAATGCCTATGGGCATGGTGCTTTTTCACACTTTACTCCAAATTAAGTTAGGTCCATCCTGCTGCAAAGTTGCTGCCTTTCATGCCCTGTCCAGCCCTAGTACTGATGGAACTGGAAGGTAGTGGTATAAGGATGCTGCTGCTGCTAAGTCGCTTCAGTCGTGTCCAACTCTGTGAGACCCCATAGACAGCAGCCCACCAGGTTCCCCCGTCCCTGGGATTCTCCAGGCAAGAACACTGGAGTGGGGTGCCATTTCCTTCTCCAATGCATGAAAGTGAAAAGTAAAAGTGAAGTCACTCAGTCGTGTCTGACTCCTAGCGACCCCATGGACTGCAGTGCACCAGGCTCCTCCATCCATGGAATTTGCTAGGCAGAGTACTGGAGTGGGGTGCCATTGCCTTCTCCAATATGAGGATGACTCCAGGCTAAAATACCACTCCCACTGTTCTTCCTCCAAGTTCAGTAGTTTTTCTTGAATGAAAGCTTTTCAATTTCATATATCCCAGAATCCTGAGATGGTTATTTTGACAGTTTTGTGCAGTTTTACCATTGTTTTTAGGAGAAGAATTTCTGAACTCCTTTAGAAGTTCTGCATTTGAAGTCCAATTTTAATTGGAATGTTGAAAGTTGAATTTTGAGTGAGGCTTGAATAAAAGCCTATCCAGATCATAAATGACCTAGACTATAATTTTTTTCTTTGACTGGGCCAAAGATTTTTAGAATTTAGAGCCAGAAGGGGTCTTAGTTCTACTTTATTTTTCATGTTAATAATTGGAGGTGTTAGTACATTGTGCAGTTACTGCACAGATTGTTGACGTCAGAACCGCATTTGTAAATGGATCACTCATGTGTCAGTCATTGTTTCCCCTCCCTGTGTGCAGTTGCAGGTACTGATACCTTTTCTCTGAAGGCGTAACCCTTTGCTCTGAGCTAATCCTGCCCAATTCAAGAGTATGTGAGATTTTGCAGCCTTGCTAGAATAAGTCTGACATGAGTTGTGCTGCCTTGAGCTAGAAGTTTGGGGATGCGGTCTAATGATCTTACTCAAGCCCTCCAGGAGATTATGATGCACATTCAGGTTTGAGAACTGTTCGCATAGAGTAAAGGTTCAAATAATGGTTGGAGTGCTATACACTCGAGATTTTGATAGCTGATGCACTGCTATTTTTCATTACAGTTAAGATCACTTTCACTGTAAGACACATTGTTTATTACAATATCAGCTACGACATGGATGCTTTCTTAGTACTACAATTTTATTTTATACATGTTGAAAGAGCCTGTTAAAGATAATTTTAAAAAGTCACCTAACTTTCATGCAAACAAAAATAAGAGAAAATATGAGTCAGATTGATCAAGGCATTTCTTAAATTGCTTCACATTCAAAGGCAGATATCTCGAATATCTTCTTGAGAGTCCTCATTTTCTGGGTTTTTCTGTACATTATCTTGTGTGTCATTGAGAGTTAGTGATGTACTATTTCTTAAAAGAGAGTTCCATCATCTTATCTGTGTTTTTCTCTCAGTCTCTGACATCAATTCTGCAGATTTTGATGTACATGTACAGGCAGTGATCACTGTGTCAGCACTGCCACCTGGCTGATGGTGATTGCAAGATGCATCATATGTTTCTGACTGTTAAAAAGCAAAGTAATATGGCTTAGAATCAGTGAAATATGGTGGTGATTACAAAATAATCTATATACTCTATTCATTTTCTCACTTTTGTTCTTGAGATAAATCCTGTAGATTGTTCCTTATACAACTGTCCTCATCCATTCTTTTTATAATAATCTAGAAAGCTTAGTTTAGGCCTTGGTTATATTTAGATTGGTATATCTTTTTCTCCAGACCTTTTTGCTTTAAAATTTCAGTTTTAGTCTCATGAAATGTAGCTGACCCTATGGAATAATGAATATTTTACTCAGGGTTCTCTAAAGAAACAGAACCAATAGTATATACATGGAATGGAAGAGACAAAGGGGAGAGGGAGAGAGATCAAGGAAGTGGGAGAGGGATGAAGAGAAGAAAGGAGGGAGGGAGAGAAGGCGAGAATGCATATGAATTAGTTTATGTGACTGCTGCTGCTGCTAAGTCACGTCAGTCATCAGTCCTGTCTGACTCTGTGTGACCCCGTAGACGGCAGCCCACCAGGCTCCTGTCTCTGGTATTCTCCAGGCAAGGATACTGGAGTGGGTTGCCATTTCCCTCTCCAGTGCACCAAAGTGAAAAGTGAAAGTGAAGTTGCTCAGTTGTGTCCGACTCTTCACGACCCCATGGATTGTAGCCTACTAGGTTCCTCTGTCCATGGGATTCTCCAGGCAAGAGTACTGGAGTGGGTTGCCATTGCCTTCTCTGAGTTTATGTGACTAAAGAAGAAGTGAAGTCGCTCAGTCATGTCCGACTCTTTGCGACCCCTGGACTGTAGTCTACCAGGATCCTCAGTCCACGGAATTTTCCAGGCAAGAGTACTGGAGTGGGTTGCCATTTCCTTCTCCAGGGGATCTTCCCTACTGAGGGATCAAACCTGGGTCTCCCACACTGCAGGGAGACACTTTACCATCTGAGCCACCAGGGACACTGGCAAATTCAAAATCTGTGGGATTGGTAATCTCACAGATAGACCCAGTGAGCTCTTGTAGCTCAAGTCCAAGACAGTCTGAGACTGAGATCCCTGTTTCTCTGGGGACTTCAGTCTGTTTTCTCTTAAGGACTTCACCTGATTGGAGGAGACCCACCCATAGTTTGAACACATGAAGTGCTGTGGGGAATGCACAATATATACACTGTACAGAAGCTTATATTCTAGTTATTTAAAGAAGACATTTAAGTAAAATAGTTAATAAACTAAATAATAGCAGAGAACAATGTAGTAGACTAAAAGTGCACACCAAATGTATGTTGCTGTTTAAGATTCATATTTTCCATGCTCTTAAAGAAAGCAAATCATTTTTTCTTTAATAGATTGACTGGGATGATATAAATGAAGGTTTTAAAAAATAATATGTTAGTGTAAGTTCCAGTAATGTGACGTGATAACCAAAGCCAGCCCAAGAGAGAAACAGATGAATAGTTTTACACTACCTGGATTAAAATTTTTCTAAAGATTGCATATTTTCCTAGTCAGACTTATAGAGTATATGGATAACTGTTAATATTTCCCCTTTTATTGAAGTATAAAAGTGAAGTTGCTCAGTTGTGTCTGACTCTTTGTAACCCCATGTACTGTAGCCTACCAGGCTTCTTCATCCATGGGATTTTCCAGGCAAGAGTACTGGAGTGGGTTGCCATTTCCTTCTCCAGAGGATCTTCCCAACCCAGGGATCAACCCAGGTCTCCCGCATTGCAGGCAGCCACTTTACTCTCTGAGCCACCAGGGAAGTCTTTATTGAAGTATAGTTCATTTATAATATTATGTTAGTTTTAGGTATACAGCATAGTGATTAAGTAGTTTCACAGATTATAATCCATTATAGATTATTACAAGATATTAAGTATAATCCCCTTGTGCTATACAGTATATCCTTATTGCTTATCTATTTTATATACAGTAGTTTGTTTCTCTCAATCTGATACTGTTAATTTGTCCTTCTCTCCTTCCCTTTCCCCTTTGATAACAAGTTGGTTTTCTATGAGTCTGTTTCTGTTTTGCATATGCAAAAAAAAAAAACATTTATTTGTGTTGTTTTTTAGATTCCACGTGTAATATCATACATTGTTTGTCTTTCTCTGACTCACTTTGCTAGGCATAATGATTCTCTAGGTATATCCACATTGCTGCAAATGGCAGTATTTTATTCTTTTTATGGCTGAATAATAGTCAATTTTATACTCCATATTTTATATATATACCACATCTTTGTGGTATATAAGAATTGAACTTTTGAACTGTGGTGTTGGAGAAGACTCTTGAGAGTCCCTTGGACTACAGGGAGATTCAACCAGTCCATTCTAAAGGAGATCAGCCCTGGGTGTTCATTCGAAGGACTGATGCTAAAGCTGAAACTCCAGTACTTTGGCCACCTCATGCGAAGGGTTGACTCATTGGAAAAGACTCTGATGCTGGGAGGGATTGGGGGCAGGAGTACAAGGGGACGACCGAGGATGAGATGGCTGGATGGCATCACTGACTTGATGGACATGAGTCTGAGTGAACTCCGGGAGATGGTGATGGACAGGGAGGCCTGGCGTGCTGCGATTCATGGGGTCGCAAAGAGTCGGACACGACTGAGTGACTGAACTGAACTGAATTGAACCACATCTTTGAGCTTCCCTGATAGCTCAGTTGTTAAAGAAAACTCCTGCAATGTAGGAGACCCTGGTTTGATTTCTGGGTCGGGAAGATCTACTAGAGAAGGGATAGGCTACCCAATCTAGTATTCTTGGGCTTCCCTTGTGGTTCACCTGGTAAAAAAATGCCTGCAATGCGGGAGACCTGGATTCAATCCCTGGGTTTGGAAGATCCTCTGGAGAAGGGAAAGGCTACCTGATTCAGTATTCTGGCCTAGAGAATCCCATGGACTGTACAGTTCATGGGGTCACAAAGAGTCAGACTTTGCCGGAAGCCAGCGTGAGGAATCCCACCCCTGACAAGGTCATGTGGCAGAGATTTGATGGGCAAGGTCGAGTCAGATCTCAGAAAGAGTCGGACACGACTGAGCGACTGAACTGAAGTGAACTTGATCATTGAAAACTGTAAAGAATATGCTTAGTTTTCATTCTTTTGAAATGTTGAGTGAGTGGTCCATAAGACAGAAACAAGTAATTCATCCATCAGAATCGTCCATGCTAAGTGATCACCCTTGACAGTTTATATGTCGAACATGAGAGCACTCGTGAAAATATATGCACTGGATGATTGGAAGCTGACTTTTCTGTTATTCCAAAAGTTTCCTCTTCAGTAAAGAGCTGTAGGTCAATCTTAAATCACTTGATGTGCTATATGTAGCATACGCTATAAATAATTCTGACCCTCACTATATCTACAGAAAGGTATCTCAAGGGTTTTGATTTATAGCATGAAGCTACTAAAGCCCTATTTAACACATGAGTAATCTGAAATTTGAGTTTTCAAAGAGGCTATAAAGACATTAGTGTTATTTACAACATTTGAAAATTCTAATTTGGATACAAATGAATAATTACATAGAAACAAATCCATAATATACACTTTACTTTATCAAATCTTATGTAACTGAAAGCAACTGAATGTTTAGTTATACTAATGAGTGAGATTTCACCTGAAAATAAAATAACTAGACTTAATGATAGCCTTCATATATCTTCCTGACTAAATTTTTCTAGTATTTATAACCCTTAAATACTAATAAATCTATACAATTAATAAAACACTTTTATAGTTATATTAAATAATTTATAATAATACAGAAGTTCCCATTTATACTTAAATTTGAATTTAAAATTCCAATTAATATTAATTCCAATTAATACAAAAATATTCCAATTCCATAAAAGTGAATGCTACATATTAAAATATAAGTAAATACTAAAAATGAATAATTTATGTTGAGTTTAGCACATTCATCACAAAGGAAACTGCTGTTGATCCTATTAACAATAGCTATTATTGTAATGAATATTTTCCTCTATATTTGAAAACACTTCAAGGACAGAGATTAGTGTGACATAGATAAATTGGGAAGAAATATATATGTTTAAAAGAGGGGAGAACAAGTTAGGGAATGAAAATGAATATAAAACCAAAACAAAGTAAAGGTCAGTTTAATGAAATAGATGAGCACTTTGTTGCATGTGATTTGAATTAAAAAAAAAAAAAGTCAGGAAAGTTTGACTTGTAGTTATTTGGGGAGATGATAATAATTCGTTGTTTTGTTTGTCTCTTCAAACAAAATCAAATATTAAATAGACTGACATTGAATTCATTTATATATCTACATATCACTGTTCTATATAAGCCTCTAATTTATGTATATTTAATATATGTTACAAAATCTCAAATTATTGTTATTAAGACCATAATTAATTGCACCTTTCAATGGCTACATAAAGAAAGGAAAATGAGTTAAATGGGGAAAACTAAAAAATGCAGTATAAAATCCTCACAGAGATCTTATGCCACTAATTAGTGATTGTCTTTATTGATTAAATATATGAAGCTACTTTAAACTATTATTTTATAAACATAAGAATCATTTCTGGAAGCACTAATTAATTTACTTATTCATTTATTCAATAAAGAAACCTACTGATTATTGAAATAGCCCAACTGGAATTCCATCACCTCCACTAGCTTTGTTCGTAGTGATGCTTTCTAAGGCCCACTTGACTTCACATTCCAAGATGTCTGGCTCTAGATTAGTCATCACATCACCATGATTATCTGGGTCGTGAAGATCTTTTTTGTACAGTTCTTCTGTGTATTCTTGCCCCCTCTTCTTAATATCGTCTGCTTCTGTTAGGTCCAGACCATTTCTGTCCTTTATCGAGCCCATTTTTGCATGAAATATTCCCTTGGTATCTCTAATTTTCTTGAAGAGATCTCTAGTCTTTCCCATTCTGTTATTTTCCTCTATTTCTTTGCACTGATTGTTAAAGAAGGCTTTCTTATCTCTTCTTATCTCTTTCTTATCTCTTTGGAACTCTGCATTCAGATGCTTATATCTTTCCTTTCCTCCTTTGCTTTTCGCCTCTCTTCTTTTCACACTATTTGTAAGGCCTCCCCAGACAGCCATTTTGCTTTTTTAAGTTTCTTTGCCATGGGGATGGTCTTGATCCCAACCAGTCCATTCTGAAGGAGATCAGCCCTGGGATTTCTTTGGAAGGAATGATGCTGAAGCTGAAGCTCCAGTACTTTGGCCACCTCATGCGAAGAGTTGACTCATTGGAAAAGACTCTGATGCTGGGAGGGATTGGGGGCAGGAGGAGAAGGGGACGACCAAGGATGAGATGGCTGGTTGGCATCATGGACTCGATGGACATGAGTCTGAGTGAACTCGGGGAGTTGGTGATGGACAGGGAGGCCTGGCATGCTGCGATTCATGGGGTCGCAAAGAGTCAGACACGACTGAGCGACTGAACTGAACTGAACTGAACTGAACTGATTATTGAGTATTTCCATGTGTCATACAGTTGGAATGCAAGCTCGTTGAGGGCAAGCATTTTTTTGTTTTTGTTTTGTAATGTTAGAAAAGTGTCAGATACATGCAAGTATTTGATAGATATGTGTTGTTAGTGAATGAACACTAGCATCCTAGGTGCTAGAATATAATGATAAATAGATCATATAATGATGAATAGATCATATATAGTGGGCTTCCAGGCTGTCACAGATACAAGAGATGCAAGTTCGATCTCTGAGTCAGGACAATCTCCTGGATTAAGAAATGACAACCGTTCTAGAATTTTTGTCTGGAAAATTCCATGGACAGAGGAGCCTGGAGACCCATGCAATTGCAAAGTGTTGGGTACAACTTAACACACACACACACATCATGCAGCGCAGCCAGTGGCTTTCCAGTGTTTCTAATGCCATGAGTGAAGTTAACAGCTGTTCAAAATTACTGCTATTTGTTGTTCCAAAGTTCATAGCCATCACCCCAAAGCACAGAATATGTTTGTTCATCAATTTTAAAAATAAAGGAAACTAGATGGAAAATGCTAAATATCAGGGACAAGAAAATGGAATTGCAAGAATGACCAGATTTTAAATGGGTGGTTTCTTTCCAGAAATTCCTTAATGTCTATGGAAAAATAAATGGATCTCCAGGGCTCCTGCCCTCTTTTTATACTCCCTCTGCATTAACAAGGCATCTTCACACAAACATGTAGGTATGGGCAATTTAAGAAAAATCTTAACTGTAAAAGTGGAGTTAAGGACAGATTGGCTGTTTATTCACCCCAAAAAAGATTCTCTAGGGGAAGATCAGGAATGATTCAATATCCCAGGAGAAAATTTAGTGTTAAGTATCAGCTTTTTAAAGGTATTCTAGTAAGCAGATGCTAGATACACAGTTTAGTGTGTTTATTGAAAACTTAGAAGGAATTGTGGAGAAATTAAAAATAGTCAATTATATTAAAATAAAGAACACATAAAATCAAAGAAACAGGAAGTTTTTTTTTTATTTTTTTTAATGAAGTGTCAAGGAGATGATGATTACAAGCAAGTGTTTTGTAAAGATTATGTTACAGACTATGTGCTGTGCTTAGTTGCTCAGCTGTGTCTGACTCTTTGTGACCCCATGGACTGTAGCCTGCCAGATTCCTCTGTCCATGAGGCTTCTCCAGGCAAGAATACTGTAGTTGGCTGACATGCCCTCCTCCAGATGATCTTCCCAACCCAAGGATCGAACCCAAGTCTCCACATTGCAGGCAGATTCTCTACTAACTGAGCCACCAGAGAAGCCCATTTTTTTTATTTTTTTTAATGAAGTGTCAAGGAGATGATGATTACAAGCAAGTGTTTTGTAAAGATTATGTTACAGACTATGTGCTGTGCTTAGTTGCTCAGCTGTGTCTGACTCTTTGTGACCCCATGGACTGTAGCCTGCCAGATTCCTCTGTCCATGAGGCTTCTCCAGGCAAGAATACTGTAGTTGGCTGACATGCCCTCCTCCAGATGATCTTCCCAACCCAAGGATCGAACCCAAGTCTCCACATTGCAGGCAGATTCTCTACTAACTGAGCCACCAGAGAAGCCCATTGCAGACTATAGGAAGAAGTAATTGTCTATTTCTATGAAAGAAAATGAAAAAAAAAAAAAGAGGCAGAGATACAGTATGCATTACAATTAATGTATTAAGCCTTTAAAAAAATTTTCATAAGGAAGGTTTTAAAACATTTAGAAGTGACTTATTTTGAAAAGTGACAACATCCCATTGAAGGATACTTGTGAATCATATACATTTTCTTCTTCCAAGTATATGATTTTCCCAAAATAGAGGAATAGGCCTGCTGAATTTCCATAGATCCTTTCTAAACTTTACCATCTGAATCCTCCCACCATTAATTAATTACCCTCAATTAACTAAATACACTCACTGTTTCTTTTTTATGTATTCTACTGGGTATGTTGTTGAATTCTTTATGTTTGGTAAGTTGTTTCAATATTTAAATGAAATAGTGAGCAGTAGTATCAGTGTAGTAACTCATGTAGGATACCCAGGAATTGAGTAGTATTAAAGTGGATCATTAGAACCCATACGTTTTGAATTTCCATTTTTCATTTTAAAATTCTTTATTTCTGAAGTCTGTTGCTATAGTTTAGCCACTAAGTTGCTCCCAACTCTTTGCGACCTCCTGGACTGTAGCACAGTCTCTGTCCATGGGGTTTCCAGGCAAGAATGCTAGTGTGGGTTTCCACTTCCTTCTCCAAGGAACTTTCCCAATCCAGGAATTTAACTTGTATCTCCTGCATTGGCAGGAGGATTCTTTACCACAGAGCCACCTGGAAAGCCCTTCTAGGTTTGGGATAATTTACTGGAAATAAATGGTCATTAATAATTGGCTTTTAAATACTAATAATAAGAATTAAAAGTCAATTTAGATTTTAAAATGAGTAATTCTTAGTCTCTGATTCCATAGTTATGTTCAGATAACATGTGTGGAGAGACATTTTAGGAAAGTATACTGGACAGCATTGTGGCAAAGAAGGAAATGCATCCACACAGAGCATTAATGATTTGCATGTTAATTGAGCTCTTTGAGAGCTCTCCTTCAAAGCTATAAATCAGAGAAAGGTATACAGATCATCTAAATTCTTACTAAATGAAAAGAAGATGTGATATGAAAAGATCAGGGTAGAGATGTGTAAGCAGGTTTCCTATGATTAATCATCCAAAGTAAACTCTATTATTTAAGAGCTATTGGAAAATAAAGAAGCTGATTGTTTTCCCCTAACAATGTGGATTAGATTTGCATGGTGTCATAAATATTGACAGCATTATGGTAGTCAAGCATTCTGATTTGTCTTGCTTCCTGAGAATTCTATAAAAATGAAGATTGTATAAACATTTTTAGGGTGAATGCTCACAGAGTTTGAAATAATGGGACCAGTGACTCTATGACTATTAAGTTGTTTTCATGCTGTTAAATCCTTTGAGTAAGGGTGGGAACTGAGGTACACAAGGCTGTTTCACCACATCTTACTACAACTCTTTTTCCTACAATTTATAAAATTAATAGTCTTGACTATTTTGCCATGTTCTGTAAAGGATAAGGCTAATGTATGAAAATGTTAAATGCATTTTTTTTTTTTAGAATTCTAGCTAAAAATCTGAAGCTGAAGACAATAGGCATGAATACATACCCTTCCTAAAAATAGTTTTTCAAATAAATCCATGCCAGTATTTATCTAACAAGTAGCTGCTGCTGCTGCTGCTAAGTTGCTTCAGTCATGTCTGACTCTGTGCGACCCCATGGATGGCAGCCCACAAGGCTCCCTCGTCCCTGAGATTCTCCAGGCAAGAACACTGGAGTGGGTTGCCATTTCCTCTCCAGTGCATGAAAGTGAAAAGTGAAAGTGAAGACGCTCAGTTGTGTCTGACTCTTAGCGACCCCATGGACTGCAGCCTACCAGGCTACCCTGTCCATGGCATTTTCCAGGCAAGAGTACTGGAGTGGGTTGCCATAACAAGTAGCACAACTGGTCAAAAATCCAATTTCAAAAGAATTGTATGATGGAAGCAAAAGAGATTCTTTCAAGCGAATTTTTAGAGTAGAGATGGGGATTTCTTGCAGGAGGGTAAGACTGATCTCTCCCTGCCTGTCAGGATTTTGACATGGCATTGCAACTCCAAAGTTTTGCAGCAGACAATCCTTATAGCAGACTGATGTGGGCTCAGTAAGGACTGGCACACAGGTGAACATAGAAACTGATGCCTGCTCTCTTTTGCTAGAAGTTTAAGACAGGGGTGTGGCTGAAGAAATCAAGACAAAAGTGCTATAAGGGAGACAGAAATTTTCCCACTTGCTGAGGCAAAGATGCATAAGATCTTGTGGGGCTATCAAAGCCATCAACTTATCTTGAGATTTTTTTTGACTGTACAGGACAAGTAATCTAGGAAATAAGAAAATTCACTTCAGAGTCAGAAGACGATTGGAAATTAGGAGGCAACAGGGAAGTGCTTCTCCTGTGAGGGAGAGAGTTATTGTAGTGTGATTACAACTGAGGTGGATCTCTGCAGTCCACAGTGGCTCCTGTAGAAGAACCAGACTTTGGATGCAGCATGATATCAGTCATTATCAGCTAACATGAAATTAGAAACAGTACTAAATCTATCAATACTTAAATACACTTGGTTCTAATCCATCAGTTAGTTATTTTTAACCATGGTCTATGCTCATTTCTTGTCTTCCCTGGTGACTGAAACAGTAAAGAATCTATGTGTAATGCAGAACACCTGGATTCAATCCCTGGGTCTGGAAGATCCCCTGGAGAAGGGAATGACAACCAACTCCAGCATTCTTGCCTGGAGAATCCCATGAACAGAGGAGCCTGTCGGCCTATACTCCATGAGTCGCAAAGAGTGGGACAGGATTGAGCGACTAACACTATACTATAAACTATACACTCATTTCCAAATTATATATTTTAGAGAGAACTATAGAAAACCATGCTTCATAACTGACAATGGAAAAAATATGGTGATGCGCAAGAGATCAACAGATAATGGAAGGAAGGATGTGATTAATGTACTCAGATATCTAAAGTATTCTTATATGGAAGACAGATTATTTTCTAAGTTCAAATTAAAATCAATGAGTAAAAGATAAATGGGTGAAGATTTTGGATGACTATAAAATATCTAATAAGAAAAAAAATGTCTATTAAGGAATAACCTGTCACACAAAGTATATTTTTTTTCCTATCATTGGAATTATTCAAACCAAAATTAAATTGTCATGGATAGAATTGGAAGAATGTAATTGACCACATGATCTTTAAAACATATATGTCAGGTTTCCAAGGATGTTCCAGCTTTCTTTTCATTTTCAAAAGGATTCTTATAATAAAATAAAAATATGGCCACAGTACTCAACAGATTCTTTCCAAATCTAAAAATCCGTAAATTTATTTTTTGAATAAAGTTATTTGCCCTCTTTGAATTTCATTTTTCACGTATAAAGAGAGGATAGTATATACCTAGCTTCCTTTTTAGATTATTTTAAAACCAAAACAGATAGCATATTAAGAAAGGATCTTAAAATATCACATTTTAGAAACCTATAGTTTTTCAATTATTCATTTTGCTGTTTAATCATCTCATAAAAAAGGTTTAAATTAGCAAATTTCATATATTTCCTGCAGCTTAATGATTTGCAAAATATCAATGCATCATGAGTAAGAATTTTGGGAACCTCTCTCTCAATTAAGAACATATATATTTATATATGTATTATTTACCTGTGGCCAAGAAGTTTAACAAGGCAAATCTAGTATTCTATAGCGATTGCTGCTGCTGCTGCTAAGTTGCTTCAGTCGTGTCTGACTCTTTGTTTTCCTTGAGCTTTCTAAGTGACAAGAAAGCTGCAATACAGATTAAAAGAAGAAACTATTCTGATCTAAGGTTACCATTTTATCCATTTTGTGATCATTTATTGATTTAAAATGTAAAGAGTATTCAACTCTATCAACTTTAAAATGTAAAGACTATTCAACTCTATCTTAACCACACCACTTTTCTTATCTGATAAGAGTTAAGTATTTCTGTCATCAATCTGTAGAAACAATAGTAGGCAGAATAGAGCAGACATTAATATTCTTGAGTGTAAAAAAAACTATGTGTCCTATTTTATTGTTTTACAGTATGGTTCCAATATTGTATACCTTTTTGACTTAACAGAAGTATACTGATTTGAGAGTAAGATGGTCAAAGAATATATTTCTTGTTCAATTTATAAGGGGGAAAAACATTTAAACTAGTTGCAAAAGTTTATCTACAAAAATTAGTTTATTTTTTTTAATTTTGTTTTATGAACACTTTTAAAAGTTTCACCATATAAATCAACTAAACTTTTAGAAACAAATGTATTTCTCTTGTACATAATATATCTTCTGTAAATAGTTTGACATTTCCCTGAGAATAAGATATGATCTAAACTTCTCAACAAATTTACATTTTCTAAATGAATATTAAATCAATGAAAGAAGATGAATGAAGAGTGACTGCAAATTTTATTAGAAATTTAGGAAAATCTGGAAAAAAATCAGTCAGCTTCATAGGAGTTGTCCGTGGCTTTAAATTATATAGGGGCTTCCATGGTGGCTCAGATGATAAAGCACCTGCCTACAATGTGGAAGACCCAGATTGGATCCCTGGGTTGGGAAGATCCCCTGTAGAAGGAAATGGTACCCTACTCCAGTACTCTTGTGTGGAAAATTCCATGGGCAGAGGAGTGTGGTAGGCTATAGTCTATGGGGTTGCAAAGAGTGGGACACGACTGAGCAACTTTACTTTCTTTAAATTATGTTGTATCATAATTAAATATGAGAGTTATGGCGTTATTCTAGTAACAAGCATTCACAAAACCATCTGAAATTATTTGTCTCTAAAAATAACTAACTACTGACATAATTCACTTTTCAGCTTAGTCTTTGTTTGCAGAGACATCTTTGTTGTAATAAAAACTGAGACGATTGACCTGACCTTAGAGAAATAGCTTCTTATGCTGTGTTGGAAAAGACTCTGATGCTGGGAGGGATTGGGGGCAGGAGGAGAAGGGGACGACCGAGGATGAAATGGCTGGATGGCATCATGGACTCAATGGACGTGAGTCTGAGTGAACTCCGGGAGTTGGTGATGGACAGGGAGGCCTAGCGTGCTGCGATTCATGGGGTTGCAAAAAGTCGGACACAAATGATACTGTGTTTAACAAAGTTTTAAATGGGAAATAAAAAAAAATAGGCAGGTGGATATAAGGCAATGGCTGCTGCTGCTAAGTCGCTTCAGTCGTGTCCGACTCTGTGCGACCCCGCAGATGGCAGCCCACCAGGCTCCCCCGTCCCTGGGATTCTCCAGGCAAGAACACTGGAGTGGGTTGCCATTTCCTTCTCCAGTGCACGAAAGTGAAAAGTGAAAGTGAAGTCGCAGTCATGTCTGACTCTTCACGACCCCATGGACTGCAGCCTACCAGGCTCCTCCACCCATGAGATTTTCCAGGAAAGAGTACTGGAGTGGGGTGTAAGGCAATGACAAAAGGCATTAAAACGCAGGGTCAGTTTATAGACTGCCTTTCCTCTGAAAATATGAGATTAAAGATAAATTGGAAAAAGGACATTTCAGGAGAAGCACTGCCACTATTTCAGTGTCTCTTAGCCACTGAAATTATTTAACAGGAGGGAAATACTAATTAAGATTTTACTGCCACCAAACAGTATTTGCTGTAGTTGAACGGTTTAAGTTTTAAAGCTGCTCGATCTCATTTCCTTATTAAGATCTTCTTACAGAAATCTCAGATTTAATCAGACTCAGATCCCTTGCTTGCCCCTCCCTTTAGTAGAGAAGAAACACATTGGGTACATCAGGACCTCAAGAGATTATTAATGTCTAAAAATCTTCTTGCCCTCTCACAACCTCCCACCTATGACAACAATTATGATGGCTGCTGTAGAGTTGTATCGCTGTTAAAAATGGCAATAAAAATGATGGAATTAAATCTTCTTTCCTATGTATAAATGCAACACTTATTTCCATGCTCTTTGGAGAGGATCCATTCTTTTCTAGCAGACATGGCTATGCATCATTCTTAAATATACTTTAAATCTAATAATTAATAACTGCTAGAGCTCAGGTCCTTAAAAATGAATTTGTATGAATTATGAATCACCTGTAACTGAATCCATTCCTCCCTTTCCTCAGCTGTAAATCCAAAAGGAAAGGGAGCTGTTGTCAACTATGTGTCTAATTTAAAAATGGTTTTCTCTTTCAAATATTTTTGGTTGTTTGCATTGGCTTGACTTCTTATTGCATTAGTTTCTCAGAACCATCATTTGACTCCCATTTTCAAGAGGGTGTATTTTTTTTTTTAATTTTCTGTCTTTCAGGCATAGTTTTTTGTTTCAAATGTGATTTTCCTTTTATTATTAAATTGGTGCAGTTTATTTGGTAAGAAATTTAAAATAATCAAATACATAGATTTTATATATAACAATTATGTAGCTTTTGCAGTATATCCGTGTAGAGTATTATTTACATGAATAAATACATATATACATCTGTATTGCTACATATAGACAGATATGTTGGTGGGGATTACCACACATTGTATTTTAACTGATTTTTTTTTTAATTAAAACATCCTTCACACTATTGCAAGTTGAATGATGTAGGAACTGTATTGTCCACTTCATTGTTACTTAAAGACTTCAGACTTTTTTATTGAATAGGCAGTTTAGGTAAACAAAGTCATAAAAACCACAGGTTTTTATTTTTGCTTTTCTAGTCAATGGAAAAGGGACTCGTAGTATACTACATTAATACATTTTGTACAGTTTCTAAATTATATATTCCTACATTTTCATTGATATTTATTCCTTATTTTGTTCCCATATTTTTCTTTGTATTAGCTACAATTTTCAACTTGTGGAGAAAGCTGGAGTTCAAAAGATTTAGCACCTTATCCAAAATTACCTGGTAATCAACTACAAGATTTAACTGTTTGATTTCAGAGTTAAGAGGTAGGTTCCAGTAGTTTGCATAGTTTATAAATGGACAAAACTATAGGTGAGTAATGAGTGGATGAGCTCTAGAGGATCTCAGATGAAAAAGCAATGTTGCTAAAGTTACTCTAAATTTACCAAAAATCTGTAACTTGGCTTCTCTCTGGCTCAACTTCATAGTGAAGAAAGTCTTCTGTGAGTAATAACTATAAAGTTTAATTCTCAAGTGAATTTATATACTGAAACATACCATTTTAAAACTGTACAATTAATTTGTTATTATCTACCCAAATTCTCTTTAACTTTACTTTGACAAACTAGAAACTAAAATCAAAAATTTTCAGTGATGTTTTTTCCAAGGTTTCCCAGATAATGTGTGTGTAAGTATGGAATAACCATTACAATATTTGAAATCTATTAAAAAAAAAAAGAAAAAAGAAAACACACACACAAAAAAAAAGTTAAAAGAAAGGAAGAAAACCATTGGTTTACTCTGTCTCCTGTATTTGACTCAGCCACTTGAAGATATATACTGTAGAGTGGTCATATGAACATGAAAAATATTTTAATTTTCAGTTGTATTTTCATTTTTATCACAAATCTGGAGTGTAGAATACTGGGAAGAAGAGGAAGGGTAAGGCATGTTTGTGTTGAGGGCAGGGTTGCTGTTTCAAACAGCGGTTACCAAAACATTTAATACATTGAGTAGCTTATTAATATAGAAATGATGGCCCTTTATCTGAAAAATATTTTCACTTTCTGCTTTATTATTCAAAATTCTTGAATGTGTTGATTTTTTTTTCTATGTTAAATGTGTCCTTGGGAAAGCCTATTAAAGATTAAACATCACTGAACCTTTATTGAAATCTCAAGGTTTTTTTTTTTTCACCCGAATGTTGTAATACAAGGCAGGGGTCAGACGGGAGGAAAATAGGACCCCTGCTGCAGAATTTAGCAGAAAGTTGTCAGAAGCTTCTGGTCAAAGACAAATATTATAGTATGATGGCAGTTTTCAATTTTTAACTTGCTGTACTATACATAGATATATTGGAACCTTTACTAAGTACCTTATTGGGCTTCCCTGGTGGCTCAGCAGTAAAGAATCTCTCTGCAATGCAGGAGACTCAGGAGACATGGGCTCATTTCCTGGGTTGGGAAGATCCCCTGGATGAGGGCATGATAATTCACCCCAGTATCCTTGCCTAAAGAATCCCATGGACAGAGAAGCCTGGTGGGCTACAGTCTACAGTGTTGCACAGAGTCGGACATGACTGAAGAGACTTTGCAAGCACATGAGCACCATAGTAACAACAAAACTCTAACATTGAAAATATTGAAGTATTTGTACTGGAAGCAAGAAAGAGATGTCAATATGAGGATACAGCATTCTAGGCTTCAACCAGAAACTGAGCATCAGGCCCACAGGCACACTGGGCAGCAGCAGTTTTACAGAGAGGAAGACATAGGACGCGTCCCTCTGGCCAGAAGTGAGGCGGAAAGGTGCACACAAGGAGCTGGCAGGGCCTGAAGTGGCCTCTGCCATATTGAAGAAAGGCATGCACGTTTCCCAATAGACCACCCTGGAAAAGGAATACAATTTTGCTTGGGGGCTTACTTTACTTAACACAATAGATGCAGTCCCAGAGGAAGTGAATTTAGCTCAGTTTTGTCAGAGAAAACTTTTTAGTGTTACATGGAGAGATTCACCACTTTTAAGCAACTACTTCTAAAACAAGGTCAGGCAGAAGGATCAAGCTTCGTCAGACAAGTAAGAAATACCCAGCAAGGAACTTCCTAGAATAGTGAATATAACTGAAACTAAACCCCAGAAAGTTCAGGTACAGAAGGAGTTCTAACAGAGAGAGAGTACCAGACACTGCTAATGAATAGCTTTATTACATAATTACTGATTAGTAGTATTTTCAGACTTAGAAGGAAGCCTGAGTTAGGCGCTTATCTGCAGCAAAATTTATTGCCTTAAAACTGTCTTTTTTTGTTTGTTTGTTTGTTTTTATTTTAAATACATAACACCTTAAAAAGGAATTATAAGATTTTTGGTATAGATATTAAAAACAATGTAAGATTAACAGTGAAACCAAGCAGGACCCTGTGGGACTCCTAGACACAAAAGCCTTTGTGTGTCCTTTTCCCAGGATTCCAAAAGGCAGGTTGAAACAGCTGCTAATCAGAGAAGGGAAGGAATGCAGTTATAAGGGAGAAGCAGAAGAGAAACACTAGTACAGCCTTGGGATGAGATCCTGGTTCTCCCTGAAGGGATACATGTAACAAAAGCTTTGAACTGTTCTGCAGAACTAAAACTTCATCAAATGGAAGATGCTAACTACTAGATGAAACACTCATCATTCCAGAGAAGGTCACACTTCACTCATCATCACCTGATGCCACATGATCTCTGGATTGGAAAAAATGAGTGCCCTGGACACACTCTGATTGTTATCAGCACCCCCATCCACTTGATTATAAAACTCCTCTTGAATGCCCAGCATTGGGACACATGGTTTTGAAGGCAATTAGCACACTGTGGCTCCCTTTACCTGGCAAAGCAATAAAGCTATTCTTTTCTACTTCACCCAAAATTCTGCCTCTAAGATTTAATTTGGAATTGGAGTAACAGAAGATGGATCTGGCTTCATTACTTTCACTAATTTGGCATGGAGTTTTGATGCATTCCTAGCTATGTAACTGCATAAAATAATTAATTGCATGGTCACCTAGTCAGAAATTGGAATAAAGTTAGCATACTACATAAAGTCAGGGGCTGGTCAAAATGATCAGTTAATCTGTTGAAGTATGGTCCAGCTCCGAAGTCATAATACCTGAAAAATTGTTCCAATTTGCATGCTCTTAATTTAGCATAACTTTGTTTGAGACATAAGCAACCATGTGAAAACAGTGATTAAGTGAGGCTAGCACAGTATAACTGTCAAATTAATTCCCAGGATCTCAGAATTGATCTTATTAAGAAATAGGGACCTTACAGATGTAATCAGTTAAGAAGAAATAACACGGGCTCTAATTTAATATGACTAATGTTCTTTTAGAAAGAGACTGAAACCCAATCACATGAGAGGAAAACACCACGTGATAATAGAGGCTGAGACCCAAATGTTGCAGTTGCAAGCCAAGGGACACCAAAATTACAAGCAAACCAAACCCAGCAAAGAAGGAGAAAGACAAGAAAGAATCCTCCCCTATGGATTTCAGACATGACTAGAGACACTGGGGCTTATTTTGAACTGCTGGCCTCCAGATCTCTGAGACAGTAGATTTCAGTTGGTTTAAGCCATAGAGCTTGCGGTACTTTGTTATAATAGCCCTAGGAAATGAGTATATACCTGCCTTCTAAATATCCATCTCATTAAATAATAGGATAATGGTAAATTTGCAAATAATTCAGTAATATTCAATCTCATTAACTATGTATCTTGGGATACAATTTACACACAAATAGAATAGCGATGTTGGAACCATTCATAATCCTGAAATTGATGAGTGAAATTAATGTGATATTGACCAGCACTCAATAGACTTCAAGGCTAGTGTCAAGACAATTTAGAATTAAAAAAAAGTGAAATGTGTTCTTACCTTAAAATATCATGATTTCTTCATTTTGAGTGCTGGTTCTTCATTTGCGCCACTTGAGTCCTTATCCACCCTTAGATATGATGGATATGAGAAAGGGGCAGGATTGCATGTGTGACTGGGAAATGGGCAACTGTAGTAGGTTCTATTTACAACAAAATATTTTTAAATTTGTATACGTGTTATGACATTTCTGTGGTCAACAGACAGCAAAATTCCTCAAGAAAAATAGCTCTCTTTTGATTTATGTTACGATACTAATAACAGCTCACCAAAACAGAACTGTTTTCTCTGTTTTGATTTAGACCTTGTTTGGACCTGGAGAAAAAACACAGATGAAGGACAGCATAAGAAATAAAGAGGGATGGTATGGGGAGGGAGGTGGGAGGGGAGTTCAGGATGGGGAACACATGTATACCGTGGTGGATCATGTTGATGTATGGCAAAACCAATACAATATTGTAATTAGCCTCCAATTAAAATAAATAAATTTATATTAAAACAAAGAAATGAACTGAAAATCCCATTTAGCAAATCTACTCCCTTCCATTAGCCATTGTTCATCTATTTTTCTTTGACTTAGACAAATTCAAAATTTCCAGTTCTTAGCCTTCAGAGATCCTGCAGTGTCTGAAGAAAAAAAAAAAATAAGAATGGAATTTAGATTGCTCTAATTCTCAGAGTTGTGAGGAAAATAATAAATAAGATAACATCAAATCTGAGCTACAAAATAAGGGAAAATATACTTGTTTAAAATCTCAAATCCCTAAGATAACATATGGAGAAGGCAATGGCACCCCACTCCAGTACTCTTGCCTGGAAAATCCCATGGACAAAGGAGCCTGGTAGGCTGCAGTCCATGGAGTCACGAAGAGTCAGACACGACTAAGCGATTTCACTTCCACTTTTCACTTTCATGCATTGCAGAAGGAAATGGCAACCCACTCCCGTGTTCTTGCCTGGAGAATCCCAGGGACAGGGGAGCCTGGTGGGCTGCCGTCTATGCGGTTGCACAGAGTCAGACATGACTGTAGTGACTTAGCAGCTGCAGAAGCAACATATAATGTCGGATTCTGTCTTACTGGGGAACTGATAAAATGCATGACTATAAAAATGTTGGTGGATTAAACCTTGCTCATTTTCTTGCCATTTTAACTCTGGATAGTTTTGATCATATTCATTTTGACCAAAGTTTATACAAAATATACCCTTTAGGACCCTAAGAATCTTTGATTTAATTGGGTAAACAATAAGTGTATTTTGAATCAATTCAGGAAATGTATTTTTAAAAAGTGGATTATAAATAGCACATAAATAATTTATTGGATAAGGGGAGATCATGTTTATGGTTGGATTTTTTTTTTAATTCATTTTTAATTGAATGATATTGCTTTACAGTATTGCATCAATTTCTACTAAACATCAGCATGAATCAGCCACAGGTTTACCCTGTACCTTCCCACTTGAACATCCCTCCCACCTCCCTCCCCACCCCACCCATATAGATTGTTAAATAAGCCTTAAAATAATTTATCAACAAGGTTTAGAGAAATTAGTTATAAGAACCATATCGGTCTCTTACCTTCAACTTTAGTTCTGGAGGCACAGAACATAGGTTTAAAAGCAGGGACTTTCAAAACCATCAGGCAGATCAGCTTTATCATTCATTAACTGACCTTGAGCAAATCCAATCTATATTGACCAATCCAATCTATATTAATCCAATCTAAATGAGATAATACACATAAAGTGTATCTCATAGTAAGCCCTTGATATTATAGTTATTATATTATTATGAAAATGACAGCTATATATACACAGAGTGAAAAAGCTCTCTTAATATTGAGAGAATGATGCTGACCCACACTACTGATTCTCCTGTTCCTTTTATAGAAATATCAAAAGTAATAATCATATACTACTTGATAGCAATTGGCATTTTCTCAACATTTGACATATATTAACTAATTGAATCCTTATAACTGTTTCATGTGGTAGCTGTTAGCATTATTTATGTATTATCAATGGAAAACTGAAGCACAGAGAGGCTTAGAAACCTGCATAAGGATACAGAACAGAGCTGAATGTTGCTGTTGAGTAAGTCTGGTCATAACCAGAATCTGCGGTCATAACCATAAACCACAGTCCTGTTGTTAAAATGTCCATCACTCTGTGGATTTCTAAGAGATATGCTTTGTTGCTCATTCATTTGATGTGAAGGCTTTTATCAAGTTTAATTCCATGCTTATATTCTTCTCTCCACTAGCTAATGCACTTATGTCTTAATGGTATTTAACCAATGTACATCAGAGAGTTTGACCTTCAGTCAACTCAAAGAAAATATTTGTCCACAAATCTGACTTTTAGCTTCACTCTAAAAGGCTTTGTATTCACAGGAAATAGCTGAAAGTAGACACAAGAGTATGGCAGGAATGCTTATACAAGGGAGCCCTTTAAGTTTAAATGTCTATGCTCTAACAAAGAGAAGTCTGATTATAATTCACAAAAGGAAGTTGGTTGGCAACTGGGTTTTCATAGTAAAACTCAGGGTCAGACCACAAGCTCACAGAGGGAAAAATTATATAGAAAAGAGGAAGAACAGTTTTCACCATATCATTTCCTGCATAGAGAGCTTTCTTACGAGATTTATGCAGAGTCATATCTGTAGCAAGAAGAAAAGGGTGCTCTGTCCTTACATTCAAAGCCAAAGGAAGAATGAAGAGTAGAATAGCAACAAAAACTGTATCTTCTTATAGTCTTGTATGAAAAGGAAGTGAAAGTGTTTCTGTTGCTCCCATTAAATGTAGTAAACTTTTAGGGAAAAAATTACACTGAAAACATTTCTATAGGCTTAAAGAAATAATATAATTCTCAATTTCATTAAAATTTCAGGAGGTTTAAATGCATCCATGTTTTCCAGTTTTATAATTCAAAATTTTCAAACAAGCGTGACATGGATAGGTCTTTTAACCAGTATTTTACTGTAGTCATCCAAAATACATTCAACTCTCTTAGAAAAAAAACCAAAAACAAAAACACAACCCTTGAGCTTGTCCAGAGTATTTACTTGAATGGATGGTTTTTACATAATTGTTTACTCTCAAAATATTATAATATCACTATATTTTGCTTTATAGTGTATGCATATCCATTGTAAAAATTCAAACAGCTTTTAATAATATGAAGAAATAATATTAGCTGAATTCCTATGACTCTATTAAATAACCCTATTAACATATTTACACACTACACATTGCCATTATTCATCATTATAAAGTAACATTCTTCTTATACATATAATCACATATTGTGGACTTAAAAATTCTTAACAACAACGATGTTAGCATCATAATTTTTAAGCAATTATGTACCAGTGGAACTTGAAGTTGCCTTTTAGATTTCTCCTATTATAAACAAGGCTTCAAACATTATAAATATCTTTTCACATGTTTCCAATTACTCCTTTTGGATACATGCTTATAAATAAAAATAGTTAAAGATCATTCATATTTTAAACTTTTTAACACATATTTCGGAATTAAATTTCAAAAATGCAACATGTTTTTCCCAATAGTATAGGAGAATGTCACTTTTCAAATATCCTCATCAATGTACTGGAAATAACCAAGGGAAGCTCTTTTACCCACTGTTTATGTTTATTAATAAGAATTTTCCATAAACACTTTGGACTCTTGACCAACTCCCTACTCTGTCCCACAGAGATGTGAGTTCAGTTTGAAGCTAACAGTCACCGGGCAGTCTTTCCTGATGAAGAGACTATAATGTGCAGGCGAAGGGATCTTTTGATAGTTTGTACTGTCAACTAGTTAAACTAGAATTGCATTTCTCAGAATCCTCTTTCCTGTAGATTCCAGGCTGCAGTTGTCCAACAGAAAATTTAGGTGAGATTTAAAAACTAAATTCATAATCTATTTTCTATTTAAATTCATGCAGTTGGAGGGCCTACCAGTGATCACAGAGGTAACTCTTATTGACTTTTACTTCATGACCAGCTCTCTTACAAATTATTGGCCTTTCTGAGTGAGACAGTCATCACATTTTCACAGAATATCAGAATATTTAGTTGCACAACCACAGAATAAACGGGGCTTAGATGGTACAGCATCTGCCTATGATGCGGGAGACCCGGGTTCAATCCCTGGGTCGGGAAGACCCCTGGAGAAGGAAATGGTAACCCACTCCAGTATTCTTGCCTGGAAAATCTCATGGATGGAACAGCCTGGTAGGCTACAGTCCATGGGGTCGCAAAGAGTCAGACATGACTGAGCAACTTTCTTTCTTTCTTTCTTGCTAGCACCCAATAATGGTCCCACATTATCGACTAGACATACATGGTTTCTCAGATCTGTTGGTTGGTAACTTCTCTGATACTCCTCCATTTTGGACATTCATATTCTCAGCATCTTCAACAGTTGAATGATGTTTGATTTCTATAATAGATCCCTTGACTGATATCATCAAATATCATCTGATCCCCAGATGATAACTCATCTGAAATTCTTTGCTGCTAAACCTTGCTTGATTCTTTCTCTTTCCACATAAAATCAGTGAGAGACAGTAACTTGGGTAAGTGTTGGTACTCTGAAAAATCCAACTTCCTTTCTCAGGAATTGAACATTGAGTCAGCAAACCCATTATGGTTCTCACACTAAGGTGTGTTCACCAGGCAGTTCTTTGTAACAAAGGTGACATTTTTCTCCATCTGTGGACTTGTCAATCTCAGTTGCTAAAGACTGAGTATGAGATAGTAGGTGTGCTATCAATTGCCCTCTTCTTAACCACTTCAAGAGATGTCATGATTAACTGCTTTTTCATTTTAGTGATATAATAAGCAAAATACATGATCATGACTTTAGGGTTTATATTTATTTAAAGATTAATGAGATCAGAATTTTTTTTTCATTTGTTGACTCAGTATTTACAGTCTGATTTATCCTAAATGTTGGTTCAGGCTTTATAGCTAGTGTTTACATATTAAATTTCTTATGTATTGACAATAACATTTGCTAAATATTTATCATTTTGATAAATTTCTTGATTGTTTTATGGAAAATAAATAGAAAACAAATAGTAAAATGACAGACATAAGAAATCTCTACACCACACAGGGCACCATTAAAAAAATTAAAATTCATATCACAGCTTGGAAGAGAATACTTGCAAATCATATACCTTATAATAAGTCCTTGATAAAGAACATATAGCCAGAAGATTAAACAAAATATTACTTAATAATAAATAGACAAATATCCAGTTTCATCAGTGAAAGTATTTCAACAGAGGAGATATATGAACGATCAATAAACACATGACTTAATGCTTGACATTATTTCACATTAGAGAAAGGTAAATTTAAACCAAAGTGAGATACCACTTCACACCTACTGGTGAGAATGTGGATAAATTAGAATCTCATACACTATTGGTAGAAATGCAAAATAATGCAGTCACTTTGAAAGAAATTTGACAGTTTCTTAAAAAGTTAATATACACTTACATGTAATCCAGCAATGCTGCTCTGGGTATCTATCTAAGATAAAGGAAAACATATGGCCACACAAGACACATGTGTGATGTTCAAAGTAGCATTACTTAAAATAGCCAAAAAAAAAGTATAAGCAACCCAATTTTTAACATCAGATAAATAGCTAAACAAAATGGAGTATATTGAAACATTGAAATACTATTAATCAGTAAAAGTATAAAATATTAATATGTACTCAAATATGAATAAGTTTTGAAGCAACATGATAAGTTAAAGAAATCAGGTATTATATAATTCCATTTCTATGAAATATCCACAAAAAGCAAATCTATAAAATCAGAAAGCAAATTAGTGGTTGCAAGGGGCTAGAAGTGAGAATTGTAATTGAAAATGGAAAACGAGGTTATAGAAATGCTCCAAATTGCATTATGTTGGTGAGTACACAACTGAAAATTTACAACAAAAAATAAAATTCAATAGTCAATTGAAAATATTCAATTGAAATATTCAATTCAATATTTGAATATTCAACACTTAAAATGAGTGAATTGTATCATAAAAATTATACTTCAAAATAATTATACCCCCATAAAGTTAATTGAAAATAGATGGACCAAAAATTCAGTTAGTGTTATCTCTTTGGGTTTGATTGTTATAAACATATTGATTTTTACCCATGAAATAAAGATTTATGAAATGATTAGATGATTTGCCTAAAAATACTAAAAAGAAAGGTTCAATGAATCAATCTTGCTAATACATTGAGGACTTAATTCCTAGAAAACATGAAATGAAATTAGTATATCATTATCAAGTACTAAAATATTTAACTGTTTCCCAAATATTTTGAAATAAATTATAAAGCATTAAATAATTTTAGTAAAAACTCTTGTATTGAAACAAAGATCACTTTATTAAAATAAGCTTCAACATTTAAAAGAATGAATCCTCATGAGAAATCATGATTATTTTAGATAAAGACCACTCACACTGTAAATAAAGTACCAAATTTAAACTTTCTTTGAAATTTACTTTTCAAATTGTAAAGTTCTGCCAGTCTAGGTCTTAAGTTTGGTCTGAAAGTGAAAACATGTGTCTTGGGGATGTAAGCATCACTTACAGATCTTGCTTCAGCTCCTTTTCTAAAAGCGATCCAGGGGAAAACAAGCAAGTCTACAGAAGAAATAGAAGATGTGGAAGCCAAAGAGAGAAGATCAAAGTACTTTCTTCATTTATATATTTTATTATTTTTTTCCTTTATTATTATTATTATTATTATTTTTTACTTTACAATATTGTACTGGTTTTGCCATACATCAACATGAATCCACCACGGGTGTACACATGTTCCCAATCCTGAACCCCCCTCCCACCTATCTCCCCATACCATCCCTCTGGGTCATCCCAGTGCACCAGCCCCAAGCATCCTGTATCCTGCATCAAATCAAGAATTGTCTTGAGAAACAGCAGAGGAACCTGAATAACAGGATCTATAGAATACATTGGAAACAATAAAGAATAAGTACAATTATAATAGAAATTCAGAGATTTCAGCATTTGTGCTATCCAGTTTTCTGTTGTCTTCTCAGGTATTCTTTTTCTTGTGTAGTTTTGAAATAGAGTTATTTATAGACATGTTCCTCTATTTCTCATTCAAATTATTCTTATCTTTTCTCTATCATTCAAAAGATAGCAAATACAATTTCAACTATGATTTCCTACAGCACTTTTATGGGCATCAATATGGCCTGATTTCACAACAAGATGTGATGTAAGTGAGCAGCCATACTTATTTTCATTTTCTACATGTGAAAAGAAAGAGAGGTAATTTACCAGTTAATGTCATACATCTGACAATTTATAAAGTTAAAACTTGAAACCAGGTCTTAAGAACCCAAGAATTAAAATGCAGTAATTTTGTTTCATTGTTTGAACTTTATTCACAAAAATAAAGATTTATCTTCATTTAAAAATTTTGTGACCACCTATGTGGTTAATCTACATCAGTTCAGTTCAGTACAGTTTAGTCGCTCAGTCATGTCTGACTCTTTGTGACCCCATGAATTGCAGCATGTCGGCCTCCCTGTCCATCACCAATTCCCGGAGTTCACTCAGACTCACGTCCATCGAGTCAGTGATGCCATCCAGCCATCTCATCCTCTGTTGTCTCCTTTTCCTCCTGCCCACAATCCTTCCCAGCTCAGAGTCTTTTCCAATGAGTAAATTCTTCGCATGAGGTGGCAAAAGTACTGGAGCTTCAGCTTTAGCATCATTCCTTCCAAAGAACACCCAGGACTGATCTCCTTTGAAATGGACTGGTTGGATCTCCTTGCACTCTAAGGGACTCTCAAGAGTCTTCTTCAACACCACAGTTCAAAAGCATTAATTCTTCAGTGCTCAGCTTTCTTCACAGCCCAACTATCACATCCATACATGACTACTGGAAAAACCATAGCCTTGACTAGACGGACCTTTATTGGCAAAGTAATGTCTCTGCTCTTCAATCTGCTATCTAGGTTGGTCATAACTTTTCTTCCAAGGAAGTGTCTTTTAATTTCATGGCTGCAGTCACCATCTGCAGTGATTTTAGAGCCCCCCAAAATAAAGTCTGACACTGTTTCAACTGTTTCCCCATCTATTTCCCATGAAGTGATGGGACCAGATGCCATGAACTTCATTTTCTGAATGTTGAGCTTTAAGTCAACTTTTTCACTCTCCTCTTTCACTCTCATCAAGAGGCTTTTTAGTTCCTACTCACTTTCTGCGATTATAGGGGACTGGAATGCAAAAGTAGGAAATTAAGAAACACCGTGAGTAACAGGCCAATTTGGTTAATCTATACAACTGGGCACAAATGGCTCAGAACAAAGTCAAACATGACTTCCACTGGAACTAACTGAAGATTATTTTAGAAAATGAAATAGTTGCTTTATATAGAAGTCTTCAATTGTTTCTGGTATAAAGTTAAAATGTATCAATACCTACCACTGAATTAAGATTTTGAGGTGTTAGATATTTTATCTAAAATTTTTTCTTATTTTTCCATTTGTTGAACACATACAAGAAATAATGTACAGTAAATAAATGTTCAAATTTCCGTAACCTCAGAATTCTGCAACTTAGCACTTAATTTTTACATTTTTCTTAATTTATTTTAAATTTAAAAAGACCCCAAAATTTATTTTCTTTAAAAAAAATCAGTAAGAATTTATTGTACATTAAAATCCATTTTCTTAACCCCAATTCCAGTGCTATAGCCACACGTTCCAACACATTTTCTATGTGTTGAAATTAAACAATATATTTTCCCTCAGTTTCTGTGGTTGACTCATTACCTAAACTTTAAACAAAGGAGGACATTGCCACTCTATGTTGCTTTTATTGAACTCAAACCCAAAGGGTCATACTGAGAAGCATAGCTGATTTGTTTAAATAGAAAGTATATTATGCACACAGAAAGAATCATAAGCATCATTAGAAAATTTAAGAGAATACTTTTTTCTTACTGAGATGAGTTTCACCCATCAGACTGAACGTACTGTCAAGGTTAAATCTTTTATTTTCAATGATTCCAATTATTTTGAATACCAAATGTTTAATTATCTAAAGAAGGAAATTAATAAGCTCCATTCAATAAATCAAAAATCCCCATCAGTTTTCTGCAGCATGCAAATCTTTCTTTGTATTATAAATGAGCACTCTCCATAGACTACTTTTTTTACCTCTTTTCATTTTTAACCTAAAGTGTCAAGAGGATGGACATTGTACATTAAGTCAATGGATTTTCCAATCTAGTTTTGCTTTTTCATTTGAGCTTCATTTGTCTGAGCTCACAAAGAATGTGGGGAATGAAATCACAGTTTATCTCACTGCACAACTAAAATAGTATTTTATTCTTTTGAAGAGAAATTTTATTTTCCAAATGTCCTTCTTAACCATCGTAGGAACTGATTTCTAGGATCTGCTTTGTTACTCACTAGTTCTGAGATGTCTTTCAATCACTTGTAAAAATGGGACTATTCTAATTAAATTCTCTTCTATCTTAAAAGTATTTAATAATATATAATTATTCTAAAGCAAATATATTCTGGATAGAGAGTGATCCTCATGACATACTAAAAGTCTTGACGAATCCTCCAAAAAGTTGTCCTAAGAATAAAGTCTCGGAAATCCCTGAAATCTCTTTTAATCATGATTTCCTTACAAGCAGTGTTTGTTGTTGCTGTTCAGTGGCCCAGTCTTGTCCAACTCTTTAAAACTCCCATGGACAAGGAACCATGCCAAGCTTCCCTTTCCCTCACCATCTCCCGGACTTAGTGCAAGTTCATGTTCATTGCATAGGTGATACTGACCAGATATTTCCTCCTCTGATGCCCTCTGCTTCTGCCTTCAATCTTGCTCAGCATCAGGGGCTTTTCTAATAAGTAGTTTGTTCATATCACTGACTAAAATACTAGAGCTTCAGCTTCAGAATTGGTCCTTAGAGTGAATATTCAGGGTTGATCTCCCTTAAAACTGACTGATTGGATCTCATTTCTATCCAAAGGACTCTCAGGAGTCTTTTCCAGCACCACAGTTTGAAAGCATCAATTGTTTGGCATTCTGCCTTTTTTACAGTCCAGGTCTCATAACCGTACATGTCCACTGGGAAGCCCATAGCCTTGACTATACAGATATTTGTCAGTAAAGTAATGTCTCTGCTTTTCAAAACACTGTCTAGGTTTGTCCTCATCTTCCTGCCAAGAAGCAATCATCTTCTGATTTCATGTCTGTAATCAACATCCTCAGTGATTTTGGAGTCCAAGAAGAGGAAATCTGTCACTACTTCCACCTATTCTCCTTCTATTTATCATGAAGTAATGGGACCAGACACCATGAACTTAGGGTTTTTTTTTTTTTTTTTAATTATTTTTAACCCAGCGCTTTCACTCTCCTCCTTCACCCTCGTCAAAAGGCTCTTTAGTTCCTCTTCTCTTTCTGCCATTAGAATGGTACCATCCTCATATCTGAGGTTGGTGATGTTTCTCTCACCTATCTTGACTGCAGTTTGTAACTCATCTAGCCTGGCATTTCTCATGATGTGTTCCGTGTGTAGGTTAAACAGAGTGGCAGCAGACAGCCCTGTTGTACTCCTTTCTTGATTTGAACCAATCAGTTGTTCCATACAGTGTTCTAATTGTTACATCTTGACCTGCATAAAGGTTTCTCAGAAGACAGGTAAGATGGTCTGGTATTCCCATCTCTCTAAGAGCTTTCCACAGTTTGTCATGATCTATCTACACAGTCAAAGGTTTAAGTGTAGTTGATGAAACAGAGACAGATGTTTTTCTGAAGTTCCCTTGCTTTCTCTATAATGCAGCAAAATGTTGGCAATTTGATCTCTAGTTCCTCTTCCTTTTCTAAACCCAGCTTGGATACCTGGAAGCTCTTGGTTCACATAATGCAAACTAAGATAAATGGAGTTTATCTTATAATAAAAGTTAAAATGTGTCAAATCATTTTTATCTGAGCTCCATTTTTATCAAACATGATTTTTTTAACATGATTTTCTTTTTTCATTATTTTACTAGAGAAGATGCTTTCAACATTTACAGAGTACCTTGCTACGTAGAAAAAAGAAAAAAATAAAACTAAGATTAGACTACAGATAAGAAAAAGAGCTTCTCTTGTACAATTTTGTCACAAACATATTTCTCAACTAACATTTTTTTAACATTTGTTTTTTTTTCNCTTTGGAAGGAATGATGCTAAAGCTGAAGCTCCAGTACTTTGGCTACCTCATGCGAAGAGTTGACTCATTGGAAAAGACTCTGATGCTGGGAGGGATTGAGGGCAGGAGGAGAAGGGGACGACCGAGGATGAGATGGCTGGATGGTATCACGGACTCAATGGACGTGAGTCTGAGTGAACTCTGGGAGTTGGTGATGGACAGGGAGGCCTGGCGTGGTGCGATTCATGGGGTCGCAAAGAATCGGACACGACTGAGCGACTGAACAGAACGGAACGGAACTAAACTTTTAAACAGAGTAGTGATACATCTCAATAGTATTTATTTATTCTGTGTGAGAAGGGAAAGTAGAGGTCAAGAGAAGAAAGAATTATTAAAAAAGAAATTTGTACTATTGGAAAGTTCAGTGTCTGTGGGTATTATATTATTGAGCACTGGTTAACTTTGGGCACTAATTCTATTCTGCATTCTGTTATTGTTTTTAGAATGAAGGACAAAACCAGTTTTTTTTTTCTTTGCAATTCTATAAAAGGACCGGTTTCACAGCAAAGATTGTGGTGCCAGATAGTATTTTTACAGGTCTGGAATGCCTTTGGGGAAAGAGTCTTATTTTAAAATGAGCCAAACTTATTAAAATATAGTTAAGTTTAATTAGTTAAGCTATTAGTATTTTACTTCTTTCCAAAAGCTGTTCTTGTAAATTCTCTTTACACCTTGTGTAATGATCTAGGAATAAAATAGTCTTAGTATTCCTCTATCCTTAGGATCTTATGGTGACACACTCAGCTTAGCTTATTTGATGGGGAATACAGAGCATTATATGAACTAGGTTTGCGCATTTTCCTTTCTTTCATATGGATTTTCTATACTTGGACTGCATGACTCTAAGACTATGTCATAGTTTTACTGGGATTTAATTTAATTTAGAGGGACTTGAACACTATGGCAAACTTACCTGATTCTAGAAATTAATACAGTAGAAATTTAGAAGAATATACAGTTTTAAAGGTTACACTCCATTTGCAGTTGTTTAAAAATATTGGTTATCTTCCCTAGTTGTGCAACACATCCTTGCAGCCTATCTTACATCCGATACTTTGTATCTCCCAAGTCCTCAGCCCTATGTTTTCCCTTCCTTCCCTCATCACTGGTAACCATTATTTGTTTTCTATATCTGTGAGTACTCTTTGTTAAGTTCAAAATCTCCCATAGAATTGTATCTCTCTGATATGGAAGCTCAGCAGTTTAGCTCCTATGTTCCAGGCTCTGTGTTTGAGATTGAAGAATATGTAAATTAAAAGACATTTTTAAAGCTGCTGCCTTGGAGACAGTTACGTCATAGAGGAAACGTATAATGAAGTCTCTTATTTCTCTTGATTTTTGGCATTTTATGTAATCACATTTGCATTTCAGGATGGAAGGAATAAAGAAATGAGTGTCCATCGTTTGTCTACCTCCCTTTACTGGAAAGTTTCGCTCAACAACTTTCACCTGCACTCACTGGCCAGAACTTGGTCACATGGCCATGTATACCTGTAAGAAAGTCTGGGAAATGTAGCTATTTAGAACAGTACAATGCCACATCTAATAATTACTCAGGTGACTTAGTAAGGAAGAACTAGTGAAAGGCGATTAGGTAGCTAATAGTCTTTCTTCGTGTGTTAACTTACTGATATGGATGACATCAGAGGCTTAACAACCCAATGCATTTTATACACTTAAGACTTAAAACAGATTTTAGAAGTATATAGTAAGATGAATAATAGAACTAATATTACTCTAAAATTGGTTACAGGGTGTGCATTGAATGAGTGTCAAACATGGAAGTCCAAGAAAGACATGAAGATGATTTTGACTTACTTGACTGTAATGATGCCTTTGCCCAAGATAAGAAACATAAGAGACATGCCAGGTTTTCAGCAGAAGCTAAACAGTTAAGCTCTGGACTGGAGTGCTGGCATCAGAGAACTGTTGGGTGACATCATTTGTTCACCAGCTGTGCATTTTGGTATCTATTGTGCATTTTCTGGCAGGGAAGAGAGAACCGGATATTTTAAAAATTCTCCACTTCCCCTAGTCCCTTTCTTTCATCATGTGGTATAGGTTACTGAAATGGAAAGATGGGTCCAAAGAACCTCCGGTTACAACTTTACAGCTTAGAACAAGAGAGAGGTCTTTGTGGAGCCAGCATGAGAGTGAAAGTGAAAGTCATTCAGCTGTGTCCCACGCTTTGTGACCCCGTGGATTATACAGTCCATGGACTTCTCCAGGCCAGCATATTGGAATGGGTAGCCTTTCTCTTCTCCAGGGGATCTTCCCAACCCAGGGATCGAACCCAGGTCTCCCTCCTTACAGGCAGATTCTTTACCCAATGAGCCACCAGGGAAGCCCAGGATTACTGGAGTGGGTAACCTATCCCTTCTCCAGCAGACCTTCCTGACCCAGGAATCCAACTGGGGTCTGCATTCAGGCAGATTCTTTACAAGGTGAACTGCCAGGGAAGCCCAGTATGGGTTGAGTATTTTGAGGATGTGAGGTTCAACTGTCTCAGATACGGTACAGCTCTTTGCAGGGTGGGGAAATGAAAGGGGCAAATGGATTTACAAAAGTGAATGATATATCCACAAGTTAATTGATAGCATAATGTGTTATTCCTAGGGAGAAGTGAGACTTTCTTTTAGGTTACTGGAGAATTATACAGAACTGCAACATTATATTCTAGGAGAAATGTACCCAAAGCGGCTTTTAACTGTCCTTAAGCATTTGATGGCTATATTATGTAATCAGCCTGTCATCTTCACTTTAATAACCGACTTATAGCTGATACTGGCTTTGAACTTTATTTAGTTCAACATTTTTGAGTGAGCTTTTTTGCCTTTTTCATTATCATAAGTACTGGAAATACAGCTATTAATAAGGAAAACAATGCTTTCAAGGTGTGCTATGTTATCATTACCTATTTATCAATCCCAATTTTTTCATGTCATACTACACTAAATTCCAAACACGAGGGATTCCACAGAGCTTAGTGGAATTTTGTATGGGTCCTATAATTTAAACACTGAGCAGATACTAAGCAGGCTAAGGCAATTTGAAATATAAATATGCAGTACACTAGTGGGAGTTACCCCTGTTGCTCAAGGTCAATATTAATTGTTGCTAGAATGAATGAATACTTTTCTGTTTTTTCTTATGTAATGTCACATTACGTAAGACTCCTTATTGGGTCTTTACAAGTGGTTGATTAAATGGTTTTTTTAAGGTCTAGAACACACTACAGAACTAGCTTTTGAAAATATACCCAGTCTGAGAAAGGGAGACAAAAGCTTCTATGTTCAGGGAGTATGTAGCTTCTCTAAAAATCCTTTTAATTTGTACACACAATGAGTGGTGGCAATGTATTATTGTTATGACAGTTGTTTGGGTGATGTCATTTGTTCACTAGTCAGACAGCTGGGCATTTTGAAAATCTATTATTGTTTTCTGGCAGAGAGCACAGAAATAGGAGCAGTTATGCTTCAGAAGGGACCTTTTTGTGTTTAACTAAAAGCATTTTATTTATAAAAGTGGATGTTTTCTGTATCTTTAGTCATCACAAATTCTTTTGTCTTATTTTCCATTTTTTTATCCATCCTTTTCTGCAAATGTAAAATTGTAATCATCTTATCCCTCAAAGTGGCTCTTCTTCCTGCCTTCTCTAGACGAATGGTGCCGTCTTCTGCTCAGTTCTCATAAGGCAGAGGACTGTAAGTCATCCGAGATAACTTCCTTCTTAATCACAAGGTTCTGCTGTTCTTCTGTAGTAACTCTATTCTTTCTTCCTGTGTCTGTTGCTTGGTCCATGATCAAGCTCTTACCATCCCTCTCCTGGAGTTTTGTAACTTTTGAAACTGCCTGTTCACTCACACCCCTTTCCCATCCATTCTCCACAATAGCTGCTGGTATAACCGACCAAAAAGAAATCTGGATTATGTTACTCCTCTTTAGGGGGCTTTACTGATGGCTCAGCAGTAAAGAATCTCCTGGAAATGCAGGAGATGCAGAAGACACGTTTCCATCCCTGAGTTGGGAAGATCCCCTGCAGGAGGAAATGGCAGCCCACTCCAGTATTCTTGCCTGAAAAGACCCATGGACAGAGGAACCTGGCAGGCTGTCATCCAAAGGCTCTTCAAGAGTTTCACACGACTGAGCACACAACACAACACCTTCCTCTTTAAATCCTTCAGTGCCTCCCGTCACATTGCTCATGAATCAGAGTTGGACCTAAATTTTCAGCAGTCCAGTTTAGAATGTAATACTTCTAAGGAGACATACAGTGGTTCAAACAAAAGTATTTTCACTATTTCATTCCTGCTTATTCTTTCAGAAGGCTATAATGATAAAGGTATATTCATTTTTTATATTAAGAGTTACATCTTTGGCGTATAGGAGCATAGATGCTCATTTTCTGTAAAACAGGACTGGTTATTGGATGCTGTCTGTTTCTCTCAAGAGGTATCAGACTTGGAATTTATCATTTCCTTTAGGGGCTTTACACTCTTATACGCATTAATTCCTAAGAGATCTATATTATATCTCAATGTGTACCATATATTATTATTTTAATAATTTTAAACTTCATATAAATATTGCATGTATTCCTCACCTCTCTTTGATCATCATTGTTTGTGAGATTCATCATTTCATCATGTAGGTCTAGTTCATTTATTTTCACGCGTGTATAGTACTTTCACTGTATGGGTATACAACAGTGTAGGCACTCTCCTGTTGATTTTCATTTCATCCACTTCCCCATTATTTTTCTGCTCTCCATGACATTTTCAGATCAAGCTCCTATGCTACTGGTCCAATACTTGAGAGTAGGGGTTGTAAAGTTGATCTTTGTGATTGCTATTAATTCTCAAATGTTTAATTGTTTTTGGTAGATTGCTTGTCTTTAAAATGAATGTCTCTATTGGTCAACATTGGTAACTGGTTTGGGAATGAGCAGGGGTATAAACTCTAAATTAGCAGAACCTCACCTCACGTAGCAGGGCTGTCTGGAGTAGCAAATGAGATCCTTTGAAGCAAATGTCTTCCCTTCTAGCTGCTCAGGGCCCTGGGTGACATCTGGTTTCTCTACTTGTTTCTTGGCCAGGAGATTTTTATTTTTTGGCTGCAGTGTGGCATGTGGGATCCCCGACCAAGTACCAAACTCATGCTCCCTGCATTGGGAGTGCAGAGCCTTAACTCCTGGACTGCCAAGGAAATCCTGTCAAGGTGATATCTAAGTCATTGATATGGCTTGGCTTCAGAAGACCAGTGAGAAGGGCATAGGCTCCAGTGGTGTCCCTTACTTTCTTAGAGTTTGTGCATGCCATTTGCCCTTTGCCCTCTAATCCAGTGATTCTCAAACTTTAGCCTACATCCAAATTGTCTGGAGGGCTTGTCAATTGCTGGGCCTCACCCCAAGGTTTCTGATTCAGAAGATCTCAGGCTGAGTATGAGAATATGCATTTCTAATAATTTCACAGCAGATGCTAATGCTGCTGTTTCTTGGCCATACTTTGAGAATCAATAACTGCTCTATGTCAACATTTCCTAGTCTTTTAAATTTTATTACTTTTTTTGACTCATGGACTCCTTTAATATTAATTTATAACTTACATCACTACTAAAAATCATTTTAGAATTTCATAATTTTTACATTTTATGAAGAAAGGCTTTAAGTTAAAAAATAAATTCTATCAGCATAGTGTAAGCATTGTGGTTGTCTAGAGCCTTGCTACAAAAGTGTAGTCTCTGGACCAACACTCCTGGGAACTTGTTAGAAATACAGACTCTCAGACTGTATTAGGCCCCAGGCCTAATGAGTCAGAATCTGAACTTTAACAACATACCCAGGTGATTAGTATGTACATTAAAATTTAACTTGGTGATTTAGGGCTCACATTAAATCTAGTCCTAACAATATTAAAAAAAAATAAACATTTCAAGTTTTAAGATTTAACAAGTGGCACATGTTTCGTTTACTTTTATTTTTCAAAGTTTTATCATAAGAAAAAGCATCATTTCTTTGAGAATAAAATATGTCAAATTTGGTTTGGGGCCCAAGTGCTGAAATTTAATGTTTTAAAGCGCAAGAATGGACAAAGTTGTATTCATGATGTGATGTTTGGAAATATTACTTCTTGTATCGACAAAAAACAACAGCCTTATTTTGATGATCTTGATGAAATAATAGATTTCTCATGGCTAATTGCAATAATGGCTCTGCAAATAAGACCTTATGAGTATGATGAGTGTTTTCCCCTCAAAGTGAAAGCTTAATTGGATATAATTTTTGTTATATTTATTATTTTTCATTTTTCTTGAAGTAGTCATTGAAACATCTTTCATCAGTATAGGATGATGAAAGTTTAAGAATAACAGTTTAGGAATCTAGAGAGAATTATTTTCAGGCAGATTAGCAGAATTATTATTTTATAACATTCTTATTTATGTTTTAGTATCATTGTTCAATATACCTCTTTTCTTTAAACAGCTATCTATGGGGATAATAATACCAGAATACCATTTAGGGTTGGTAGATCAGAGTTTTTTAAATGTTGAAGCCTCGATGTGTGCCTGGCAAATAGTATATTTTACAAAAGTGACTGCATCAACACCATCTTCCTCATCTTCCTTCTTGTCTTATTCCTGTTTATCACCATTGTTATTTCAGCCCATAGCATTCAGGATAGAGAAGTTTAATTACCCGCTGGGTCAAGCCAAGGACTAGTTGGACCCAGTACAGAATCTTGAGCTATTTATTTTTCTAGGCAGGGGAGAATACTATAAAGTGGAGCTATGGAGAACTATAAAGTAGTACTAGGTTCAAATAGAGAGTAATCAAAGTTTGAGTCTGTGGTGGTTCTTAGTGTTATTTACTAGCCTTTTTTCCCCTGCTAGTCATTTGATATGATTGCACTTCCTAACGCTCGTTCACTGAGGTCATGTGACTGCTTCAGGCTGTTGAATTGTGAGCAGAAATTCTGTCATTGGTTGCCTGGATAAGATCCTCCAAGACTCTCTTTCCCTCTGGCACATTGTTATTGTTAAGACAATAGCTGTTCTGACAGCTTGGGCTTCTGTGTGATTATGATACCTGGAGCACCCTGCCCGTCTTTGGTTTATATGTAACATCATCAAGGAATAGACCTTAGTTGTTTTAAACTCCTGAGATTATTTCAGTATTACATAGCCTGAACTGGATAATATAGATTTTTTTTGATGAGTTTTGAGAACTAAAATTATGGAAGTGGGGTTAGGAGTAAGCTAGATTCACAAAACTGATACTAGGAGCCCAGAACCAGAGAGGGTCCTGAGGAGTGAGTCACAATCTAATGTTAGTACAAGCTGGCGACACACAGTGGAGGGAGTGATTGAGATCTCACTATCAAAAGGATGTAAAACCAGTTACATGCATTGTGACACATATTTGTTCCACCTCTGGTCAGTGTGAAAATAGTAATATAAAAATTAATGTAGAGAATGAAGACATAGGAAAACTAGGGTTTAGGAAGAAGAGTCACTTTGAAGGGCTTAAAGATTGTTCAGCATCTAGAAAGTAGTCAGTTTCCTCATCTCCTCCTTATTATATGTCTTCACATCCGTCCATGCTTACATGCCCATATCTGCACTTATGCATAATATTTTTATCAACTCCGTTTGTGATAACAAGTCATTGCCCTCCTTGGTAAATCATCCCCAGTAAGGCCTGTCTGGATACAATATTTAAAATTACAAAACTTTATCCTCCTTCTGCCCTGCCCCCCGGCCCACACTCTTGAAATCCTAACTACCAGCTCTGTTTTTTTTTTTTCTCCATAGAGCTTAGCATTTTCTCAAGTTTACTTATTTAATGTTTGCTGTTATTATTTGTCTCTCCCCAACTAGAATGCAAACACCACAAAGAAAGAAAACTGTTAAATCCATTTTATTTACTGAGAACAGTACCTTATCCATAACAATATTGGTTGAATTGCAATACATTCATGAAGGAAATAGGAAGGTGATCTGGGTACCACCAGCTGCCTAGGGTATCCAAAAAGAGAGACTAAATCTGCTAGGACTTTGTTACCTCAACCACATTTTAAATCGCAGTTTGATTCTCTGCCTCTCATTTCCTAGCTTTTAAAATAATTCCAGTCAAACAGAGTTAAGCTTCTTTGAGAAGTCCTTAATATGTTTAAAGACTGAGTTTTGAAAGTAGCGCAAAAGTGGGAAAGAACATAGACTTTAGAGATAAACCACTTCCTTGTCACCTAGTATGATGTGACTTTGGGCAAGTTACTTGCCATGGGATGTAAACTTTACCAAATGTAATATTAGAATCAAAAATTCTTTGTATGTACTAAATATTACACATAAAGGTATGTGGAAGTGGTTAGTGTGCACTAGGTACTGGTTTGTTTGAGTCTCTTCCCCTTCCCCTCATTACCAGAAAAACAACTTTTCTTCCTTTTTCTTGGGCCATACTCTGTGGCTTGTGGGATCTTAGTTTCTGGAGCAGGGATTCAACCCTGGCACCAGTAGTGAAAGCTCTGAGTCCTAACCACTGGACCCCAGGAAATGCCCTTTTATCACATTTTTACTTGACGTTATTTTATGTATTTTCAATTTAGCTCTAATTTTGATTCCAACTGACCTTTTTTGTTAGATTATTTTAGTAATTTATGGTAAGCTAAAATTTCACAGATATGTACAAAAAGCCCATAATATAGCATCTCCAGGGCATGGATTGGGGGGACTGTTGGGGATGGTCAAAGTTTCCCTATTTTTTAATGTCTTCATCATGTTGTCATACAAAATAGCATCCTCAACTGGTTGAGATTTTAGACTTTAGGGCTGGAAAGAATCAGTTCTTTCTTTCTCCATATTAAGAAATTAAGTCATCTGTCTGGTAAATGGCAGGGTAAAGGTAAAAATTCTAACTGACTTCTTGCTCAGAGCTCTTTCTACTATATTCTTTCATCTAACTGAAATATAAAATTTGAACTTTTTATTCTCAACATGATAATGTTGACACAAATTTTTATCACATGTATTTAACTTTTTGACTAGGTGATACATGCTTTGGGTACTAAAGGGTATACATGGAAGACATCCTTAGCTCTGCCCCCAGCTGTTAATACAAAAGGCCACCACTGATCTGTGCACATATCCATCATTTTACAGAAATGTGAACTTTTATGTACTTTGCTTTTTTCGCTTAAAAATATGAAAGTTATATATATATTGCTTCTTAGAGCTCCATAACCACCTCATCTTATTCCCAGGTGTCATTAGTTAATTGATGATTTTCTTTAAATTCATGAACAAGCTCTTATTGAGCATTCTGCTGCTGCTGCTGCTGCTGCTAAGTCACTTCAGTTGTGTCCGACTCTGTGCGACCTCATAGACGGCAGCCCACCAGGCTCCCCTGTCCCTGGAGAATCCAGGCAAGAACACTGGAGTGGGTTGCCATTTCCTTCTCCAATGCATGAAAGTGAAAAGTGAAAGTGAAGTTGCTCAGTCGTGTCCGACTCTTAGTGACCCCATGGATTGCAGCCCACCAGGCTCCTCCGCCCATGGAATTTTCCAGGCAATAGTACTGGAGTGGAGTGCCATCGCCTTCTCTGATTGAGCACTCTATTAGGCACTATTTCAGGGCCTGAGAGTGGAGGAATTACACTCTATTAGGCACTATTTCAGGGCCTGGGAGTGGAGGAATGGACAGGATGGAAGAGAACCACCGTTTTCATAGAGCTTAGTTTCTTGGCTTGTGATTGGTGCTATGATAGGGATGTGAATGGTCTCTGATAGACAGAAGAGGGAGAAATGAATTTCTTCAGCCATGATCAGAAGAAACTTTAAGGAAAAAGCGGAAATTTATGTGGATTTTAAGTGATGGGTGGAACCTTGGGAAGAATTGTGAAGAAAGGGTACTGCCACAATGTATCAGCATCTTTGTTGTTCCAGTGTTAAGTAGCTGTTGCTTTGCATGGTAGCTCTAGGTGTTCTACATTTAAAGTTACTATTTCCTTGAAATTTTGGTAAATTGATTTCTCTTACAAATGGCTTCTTTACTTGCAAAATAAAATTGTGTTAGAAATAAACTTCCGCTGATCTCCTTAATTCTTTTTTTCTCCTAATTTGTTTATTTGAACTAGATATGAGGATTTTTATAGATGACTTTTACCTGTTTGACCTTTTTCATACAATTATAAATGTTGTCATCTTTGTTTTACATTTTTCTTAAAATTGTATATGTTTACCTTGTAATTGGGGCTCCCCTCATGGCTCAGACAGTAAAGAATCTGCCTGCAAGGCAGGAGAGCCAGGTTTGATCCTTGGTTAGGAAGATCCACTGGAGAAGGGAATGGCTACTCACTTGAGGATTCTTGCGCAGAGAATTCTGTGGACAGGGGAGCCTGGCCAGCTATAGTCTGTGGGGTCACAGAGTCAGATAAGGCTGAGTGACTAACTGAGTGACTAACACTTTCACTTTCATGTTGTAATTAACTACTATTTGCTTTAGTGCAGTTGTGTGCCTACAGCAGAGGTTGTCAGCCTTAGCTACTAGACTCATTTACAGTTTTAAAAATTGCCAACATCCATTGTATCATAGAAAAAGCAAGAGAATTCCAGAAAAACATCTACTTCTGGTTCATTGACCATGCTAAAGCCTTTGACTGTGGGTGTCACCACAAACTGTGGAAAATTCTTAAAGAGATAAGAATGCCAGACCATCTGCCTGCCTGAGAAACCTGTATGCAGGTCAAGAAGCAACAGCTTGAACCAGACATTCTACAATGGACTGGTTCCAAATTGGGAAAGGAGTGCATCAGGCTGTATTGTCACCCTGTTTATTTAACTTTATGTGCAGACTACATCATGTGAAATGTCAGGCTGGATGAAGCACAAGCTAAAATCAAGACTGCCAGGAGAAATAACAGTAGCCTCACATACCAGATGGCAGCACCATTATGGCAGAGAATGAAGAGGAACTAAAGAACCTCTTGATGAAAGTGAAGGAGGAGCGTGAAAAAGCTGGCTTAAAACTCAATATTCAGAAAACTAAGATCATGGCATCTGGTCCCATCACTTCATGGCAAATAGATGGGGAAACAATGGAAACAGACTTTATTTCATTGGGCTCCAAAATCACTGCAGATGGTGAGTGCAGCCATGAAATTAAAAGACATTTGTTTCTTAGAAGAAAAGCTATGACAAACCTAGATGGCATATTCAAAAGCAGAGACATTACTTTGCCAACAAAGGTCCATGTAATCAAAGCTATGGTTTTCCCAGTAGTCATGTACAGGTGTGAGAGTTGGACCATAAAGAAGATTGAGCACTGAAGAACTGATGCTTTCGAACTGTGGTGCTAGAGAATACTCTCGAGAGTCCCTTGGACTGCAAGGAGATCAAACCAGTCAACTCTAAAGGAAATCAACCCTTAATATTCATTGGAAGGTCTGATGCTGAAGCTGAAGCTCCAATACTTTGGCCATCTGATGTGAAGAACTGACTCATTGGAAAAGACCCTGGTGCTGGGAAAGATTGAAGGCACGAGGAGAAGGGGATGACAGAGGATGAGATAGTTGGATGGTATTACCGACTCAATGGACAAGAGTTTGAGCAAGCTCCAGGAGTTGGTGATGGACAGGGAAGCCTGGCATGCTGCAGTCCTTGGGGTCTGAGACTGAATAACAAGTGCTGCTGTTTAAGCCTTGCCTGGGTCTAGGGTGTGGCCCAGATACCAGGATTTCCAAAAGACCCCAGGTGATTTTACTTTGTAGCCAAACTTCAGAAACTGTAGCCATGGCATTGTCTGAGTGATGTGATCAATCTGTCATTTCAAATCTTTGTTTAGAATAAAGTGAAATGGTTAGAATTGAATGACAGAATGAAGTCCTGGAATTCGTTAGCGCATTTTTCTTGTTATTCACCAAACCATAAATGGAATTAACGTATCTATGGAGAGAATAATTTTAAGGCCTTTAATTCTTGTGTGGTTGGGGGAAGGAATAATAGTTCTTGTTTTGTGTGCTGTGCTTAGTCGCTCAGTCTTGTCCAACTCTTTGAGACCCTGTGGACTGTAGCCCAGCAGGCTCCTCTGTCTATGGGGATTCTCGAGGCAAGAATACTGGTGTGGGTTGCCATGCCCTCAAGAGGATCTTTCCAATCCAGGGATTGAACTCTGGTCTCCTGCATTGCAGGTGGATCCTTTACCATCTGAGCCACCAGGGAAGCCCAAGAATACTGGAATTGTTTGCTGTGCCCTCCTCCAGGGAATCTTCCCAACACAAGGATCGAACCCACATCTCTTGTTTCCTGCATTGGCAGATTTTTTTTTTTAACCATTAGTGCCACCTGGGAAGCTCAGTTCTTGTTTTGAGCTCTATACAATTGAAGTTGTGAGCCTCATTATTTAAGTCAGAAATAAATAGATCTGCTTTTACGGTGTATAACAATTATTGATTTATTGTTAGTATAGTTAGGGAAATGTTGTTCTTGAATTCTTGTTGTCTTTGTCACCTACTTTCAATGTAATAAACACTCTGTTACTATAATAGGGTCTTTGTTTACTCCAATAACAAGGTGCTGGATAAGGACTTGTAAACTCAAATAGTTACCTGGGTATCAGAAGTTCCAGAAAGAAATCAACTGAACTTTAAACTACTCCTTTCTTTTATTCTGAAAAATGATCCAGTCTATTTCCAGCTTGGAATAGGGATCTATTATCAGGTTAGGAATGTTTACTGTGATTTCACTGTTTGCAGTGTCATGAATTCCCAGAATACTCCCGTATCTTGCAGTATGGACTGCAGTAGGGTCACAAGCTTCTTGTACATCTAGATAGTATATTAGCATGCTGCCTGAAAATGTGGGGCTCAATGAACAGAATAATCAGACAGAATTAGGTTCAAAACCTAGGTTTTCTTTTTATAAGATGTTTTACCTTGATTTAGTTAACTTGTTTAGCCTTAATTTCCATATCTGGAATACTGGGGGAGATGAGACCCAAGTTCCAAGTTTGTTAATGAGGTAAAATAGTTTAGATTCTTAACATAGTACCTGCCCACAGTTGATCTGTAACAGATAATATTTCCCTAGTTTTGATTTTGAATTATTCTAGAGAATTATTGTAGTGAAAATGATTCCTGAAAACAAACTAACTTCTAAATTTTCTTTAATAATTAGTCTTATTTTTAATGACTATTAGGAGTGAATTATAAGAGTCACATTTTATGTAGCTGAATTTTCAAATACTTCTGAATTTCTCATAAAACTGATAATCTCTTGATAAAGGTGTTGATATCATACCTTTGTTTTTTATGATAGGTTTTATAACTTTTCATTATATTTGGAGACATTTTACATTCAAGAGTCTTGATGTATGATGAGAGAAATTAGAAAGCTGATAATATAGTATAGTATAGTTAGGGTGCAACCCCTAGGTTCATACATACTTACATAATGAAACTAAAAGTGAAATGTAATACAGGCCATATTGAGGCATGGCCAAATCTAATTAGTCCATTCATTGCAAAATGTTTTATTGTGTTCCTCTGTGTGCCCAAATAAGGTCATTTTGGTAATGACCCCTCCCATCTTCTACTTTTCAAAATTGTTCTCCTATTTAAAGGCATAACTCAAATGTGATCTGTTTTATGTAGTCACCCCCTCCCCTGACACACACCTTAAAAGGGAATTTCTTTTTTCCCCATTCTGTCAGCATGTGACCTCTACCCTGGCACTGGCACTTATTTCACCATTTCATATTAAAAGTGGAGCTGCAGCTAGGTTTCCAGGCATTGAGTTGAAGGTTGTATGGGGTCCTGATATCAGAGAGACACTATTTTAATCTCCACTTGTCACTTACTTTCTTTGTAAAGATTTGTCCTTCTGAGCTCAACATACCTGTTAGAGATAAAAGCTTCTACTTTATAGTTTTGTTGAAAGATTAAGTGGTATAAGTGGCCTGAAATAGAAAGTGTTCAATAAATGGTAGTGAATAATGTTACTGTTTTATTGTTTGTGTAAATCATGTTATTTACTGTATGTAAGTATGTTTCTTTTAGACTGTTCTAAAAACAGAGGACTGTTGCTTGGCATTTTGCACAAGGTTTAATAAATTAACTATTTGTTTATTGACTACATTAACTTTCATCTTTACTTGACTTTTAAAAAGAAGAGTATTGACATATATTGAAGAAAAAAATATCATAAGAGTTGTTTTCTACATACCTGTGTTTTAAAATTCCTGCAGGTACCTTATCTCATAATTTCAGTGTCCTGAAATCTGAGGATCCCACCAAGATGATATGACAGGAACTTGCAGCGATTTGGAGCCGTATCCTACTTAGACTAATGTGGGTCTTCCAGGTTTCCTAAGAGCTTGTACAGCAACACACTCTGCGCGTTGATTGGCACAGACAAGAATGCCATCTCTGCCTCAGGAAAGAGGTAAGCAGCTTGATTTAATCATGTGGACCTACTATATAGATCTACATTTTACAGATATTGGGCAGGGGGATTTGTGTTCTTTGGTGTGGAGTTCTTATTATTTCAGTTATATTTGGTTGGTTTACATTTCTTTTAAAGTTATTCAGGGACCCACTCCCCTGGATCTGAACACAGAATTGCCTTATCAAAGCACGATGAAGAGGAAAGTCAGAAAGAAGAAAAAGAAGGGAACCATTACAGCAAATGTTGCTGGGACAAAGTTTGAAATTGGTAGGTCTCTTCAGAATAGTGAGATTTTCATAACTGTTGGGAAAGCTATTTGATGTTAAAAACAATGTAAAAATTTAGAGATTTTTCTTCTATTAGTGGATTTTTGTATGCCTTCTATAGAATTTTCTTTTTTATGAGATATTTAACATGTCAGTAACCAAATACAACATCAATGAAGCTAAAAAGCTCTACCTATTGATTAGATTGGATTAAATATATATGATTTTAATGCTTAGTTTTTAAGTCAAGTATAAAGTAATGTGAACAGTAAAACACAGTGGTTCTAGCTTTAATCTTGAAATACAGATGTGATTAGTTAGGACAATTATATGAGTCTAATGAATTTTTCACTTGGGGCTAAAATTATTTTTAACTTTAGCATTCATTATTTTGTAAATTATTTTAAAAACAGATAAAAATATTTCATGTACACTGAAAACTGCAGGATTTGAGATTCATGTTAAACAATGAGAAACTGACTTTAAAATAGTGTAAGAACATATTTCTCTCTAAGCTTTAAAAATAATTTGGATGATACTGTTTCTTTTATTTATATAGTTTATTTTTTACATATAAGCAGTATTTGCACTGGAGAGAATAGGTAAGAATTAATTGCTTTAAATTAAGATATTCTTGCCCAGCATTGCATTGAGAAACTCATCATTACTACAAGTACTCAAATAATCTTCCTTTTTAAAACAAATAATTTTGCATTAAAAGAGTTGAGGAAAACCATATGAATCTCAAAGATATTAATTATTCTTACCCCTGTTAATCTTTAAGAGTCACATTTCCACTTGCACTATTTCACAAAGTTCATCAGCAATCAGTGGAATATTTCATAGGAATTGAGGTCCCCTAATACTCTATTCTTCACAGGAAAAACTTCAAATCAAGTTAATGTGGGAGAGTGAAATGTAAGTTATCTGCAGGGTGTTTTCTAGCGTGAAAAAACAAGAATAACCATTGTCAAAGTGATAGATGGGGTGGTGTTAACTTATCATCTGGTTTGCTTTTAAGATTGTGGTAGGATTTATAAGGAACTTGATCTAGAGGAGAGTGTTTTTAGCTGTAGTTCCCTGTCACTCCCAAGGGCTGAAGTTGCATTAGCCTTCTTCATACTGATTCCAGACCTCTGTGCTGAGCCTGCTCAGTTGTGTTTAGCAAAATCCCTGCTCAGTCAGACTTGGACCAGAGACTTGTGGGAGAAAACAGAGCCAAGTATAGGGGAGGGAAAGAGACCATGTGTCCAGGAGATAATGCTACCTTGCTTTCCCTTATTTAACCTAGTGATGTGCAACAGATTACTTCTTGTAATTTAACTACTGCTCCTTTGACAGGTTGGATTATGTAGTGAAAGATGATTAAGCCATAGTCAGGACACTTGTATTTTCTCCCTGATGTTGCCTGTTTCCTCCCTGATGTTGCCTGTTTCCTCATGTAGAATACTTTAATCACTACTAGTTTTACTATTTGGAGAAGGCAATGGCACCCCACTCCAGTACTCTTGCCTGGAAAATCCCATGGACGGAGGAGCCTGGTAGGCTGCAGTCCATGGGGTTGCGAAGAGTCAGACAGGACTGAGCGACTTCACTTTCACTTTTCACTTTCATGCATTGGAGAAGGAAATGGCAACCCACTCCAATATTCTTGCCTGGAGAATGCCAGAGACGGGGGAGCCTGGTGGGCTGCCATCTATGGGGTCGCACAGAGTTGGACACAACTGAAGCAACTTAGCAGCAGCAGCAGTTTTACTATTAATGCTTTTATAACTCTGGACCAAATATTTTCACCTGAATTACCTCATTTAATCTTCCAAATAACCCTGTGAAAAGGCTGTGTTACTCCCTTATTGCCACTTTCTCTGACTCTACTTGCTCTAATAGTGAATTTGAAGTGGCTAATAGGCATGAGAAAATAAATAAGGAAAAATAAAAATAATAAAATTGGATGAAGCTTATGGTTGATCAGAATATAATCTGCATTCCATGAAATCCTCTATAGTTAAAGATGTGTATGAATTTGACTCTGAGCTGCCTAACAAGCAAAGCTAATAATTACAAATAATCATCTATAGAATACACAGTGCCCAGAAGATTAAAACATACTGATTATTCAAGGGAAATGCAATTTTCCTATTGCTAAGTCTTGAGAAAAATTTCTCCCATAATTTCTCATGGAGACACATTATGGAATGGTGAACTACACTGTCACAGTAATCCTATAATTAATATATGAAGAAACTATTACTTTTTAAAACACCCCTTAGGTACAGTTGAATAAATGAAAGCTCAGTAAGAGCAACTTCCTCAAGGTTGTACAGATGGCAAAGGTAGAACTTGAACCTGAATTAATTTGCTTCCAAATTTAGTGGTTTTTTTTACTATATCATACTGCCTAAATAAAATATGAATCAAAATTTAAATTGAGTAACATTAAAGTATCATCTGTATCTAAAATTCAGAGAGTTGTTACATGGATTCCTATTTTTAAAACTCCTGAGCAGCTTCTGAAAGTTCTATGGGTCAAGGTGAAAAAAAAAGAAGTAGGCCAAATTTGTGAGGAACGTATATTTGGCAATTTTTATTAAATGGAGACAAGACAGACTGTAGAAGGGAGTACTTAATTATGCAAAGGGAAATGTGAGAAAAATGGTTGGTGTGGTTATCTCTCTTTTACCAATAAGGGAATTTGGTTTGGTAGAAATTATATACTGAGGCAGTTATTTCACTTCCTCTTTTAAGAGAACTCCTAAAAGACTCAGCTGGTAAAGAATCCGCCTGCAATGTGGAAGATCTGAGTTCAGTCCCTGGGTTGAGAAGACCCCTGGAAAGGGAAAGGCTATCAACTCCAGATTTTGGCTTGGAGAATTCCATGGACTATATAGTCGATGGGGTTACAAAGAATGAGACATAAATGAGCAACTTTCACTTTGTTTTACTTTCCTAAAAGGCCAACATTTAAAAGCATGCATTTAGACTTTGGCTGCAAACAACCTTGTATTTGAAACTGACATGTTAAAGGAATTTCTTTTCTATGCAAGGGAGGATGGTATACTTAAAAGTATGCCAATTGATTTCTAAAATTTCATTTCAGACAAAAATATGAGTAGATAGCTTAGCTGAAAAAAAGTGACAGTTTAATGCCCACATTATATTTTTTTTGAAGTTCAACTCTTTTAGCTCTTCAAGCTTTGAATTTCATAGTGGGAGAGATTTATACAAGACTGACCTTACAAATCTGATTTTGTGAATTTAGAGAAAGAACGGATTATTCCCATCATTGTTATGTATCCTGAATGTTTCCATCCTCACCAGCTCATGTATACATGAATACCCACGTTTTAGTAGCTCAGTATACTCCCTCTGTCCGTAACTACCACCAGTGTCGTTCCTCTCATCGAGGTCTTCCTAGTGATTTCTGAGAGGACTAGGACAATGACTTGCATGTACTTGGGACCACGTCTGCGTCTGAGCTGTGGTTCTGACCTTGACATTGTTTTCTGCTTGTGAGCCAGTTAACAGAACTCTCCCAGGCTGTCACTACGGTCCTCCCCCTCCCCACGAGCTCTAGATGACACACAAGCTCCTGGGCCTCAGGATGCCAATGCGGCTTGGTAGTCTGGGGCAGAGAGAGGAACAGACTTTTCCCCAGATTTGTACTGTATGTTGTCACCTGGGCCTTCAGAACAACCCCAAGTTTTATCAAGCTATGCTCATGGAAAAAAGTAGCTTCACCCCAGCAGTCCTCTCCCTAACCTCATTTGTCTCGAGTCACTGTCCTCCTCTATTATTACGCCTGTGTTCCAGGCATTATTGCGTAAAAAGCCTGTTCTGTCTCCACCATCAAAAAGAAATCAAGAGTCCCTTGGATTTGGACCAACTGGTGTCTGGTCATTAGTTTTATGCTTGAGCCAAGTACACTTAGACAACTAACCCCTTTTTACTATATCTTCCTGCTGCTGCTACTGCTCAGTCGCTTCAGTTGTGTCTGACTCTGCGACCCCATAGACGACAGCCCACCAGGCTCCCCCATCCCTGGGATTCTCCACACTGGAGTGGGTTGCCATTTCCTTCTCCATATCTTCCTGTCTATGAGCAATAAAAGGAAAGTAGGCATTGAAACACTCCTATCTAGTTACACCATTATATTAAGACTCCAAATTCTATTGGAACCCCAAATTTATCCTAAGTATTTTCTGATCTTTATTCTAAACTTGAAATCATTGCAAGAAAAATATCAATATGTTAATTTTTATATCCAATATTGTGGAATCTATAAAGCAAGATTTTCTCTGAACATATTTTTTGTGCTTAGGATTAGAGGGTCGGGAGCTGATGGGAGGGCCAGAGTTTCTAGATCTCTACTATAATTCTGCTTTATTATTTTGTATCCTGTGTCAGTGTAACTGACTTGTTTTTAACTGCTAAAAATAATTTGAATTAGGGAGGTGGAAAGTATAGGATGGGTCTGATGATCAGGGACTATTTTTATCCTTTCTTTTTGTACCTAGCCCAAGGTCATGAAAAAGCCGTAAAAGTACATTTTCCTGAGTCGAGGTGTTGTGTCAGCTGTGTGTGTGTTTTCACTGAGCTATGAATAATCACTAAGCTCTTTAACAGTATTGTGTACCTGTTATATCTCAGAAAATTGAAACTAAGGATTTTGGGTGCCAACTAAAAGCAGTTCTCTGTTGCTATTGAGTATAATCCAGCTTTAGATAATTCGTTGTACCTAAATTAAGGTTATGCTATAACTAAAGGAAATTTTATAGATAAAATACTGTAAGCTAAAATTGATATATATACATAATATACATTTATAAGATCTTTGCGATGACTATGTTTCAGAAGCATTTTAATTTTGGTTTAACTTAACTGTTTACTTGCAGTTCGTTTGTAATAGATGAAATGGGATTTATGAAAACGCCAGATGAGGATGAAACAAGCAATCTTATATGGTGTGATTCTGCTGTTCAGCAAGAGAAGATTGCGGAGCTGCAAAATTACCAGGTAGGAAATTAATCATGACCAATTATTGGTCAGTAGGAAAATTCTATGAATTCCATTATAGTTTTCTTTAGGTAAGGTTCTTAATATGTTGACATATTAATTTATTTCTCCCTGACGGCCCCCATGGCTCAGTGGATAAAGAATCTGCCTGCAGTGCAGGAGACAGAGGAGATGTGGGTTGAATCCCTATGTTGGCAAGGTTCCCTGAAAGAGGAAATCGCAACCCACTCCAGTATTCTTGCTTGAATGGGCTTCCCCGATGGCTCAACACCAAAGAATCCTCCTGTCAGTGCAAGATACACAGATTTGATCCCTGGGTCGTGAAGATCTCCTAGAGAAGGAAATGTCAACTCGCTCCAGTATTCTTGCCTGAGAAATCCCATGGACAGAAGAGCCTGATGGGCTACAGTCCCTGGGGTCCTGAAAAGAGACACGGCATAGCAACTATACACACAACACAGTTTACCTGAGTAGCCTGTTGCCTGAAGACTACATCCTTTCAGATTTAACTTTAACCTCTTTCCATCTTTAAGGAAGAATTGATAGAGGAACGCTCTTCCTAGGCTTGTGCTTTGCATTACACATACAGATGAATGATGTGAAATAGATTGCATAAAGGGATCTGAATACAGCTACCCCTTGTAATGCCAGCTATGTGTAGTTTGGCTTCATTATTTTATTATTAGAATGTAAGACAAGGATATTAAAAAATAAAAGCCAAATACATGGAGTTTTAGGCAATTGAGATTTTGTATAGTTCTCCTTTACCTGTATTTGTAGTGACTTGTACAAAATTGACTGTAGACAAGTCCATTTTCATGAGTTTTTTTAGTTTTTAGTCTCTTACTAAACAACACTAAACTCAAAGGATGCCTGTACTGTATCATAGTATAAATGACTATATTCATAGGTCAATGAGAATATTAATGTTTGCCTTTTTATTTTGCAGAGGATCAACCATTTTCCAGGAATGGGGGAGATCTGTAGGAAGGATTTCCTAGCAAGAAATATGACCAAGTAATCTTCTTTTTTTTGTAATAGAGACCTATTAAAAATTACATAGTGCTATCTTTAACAAATTAACATTGATTTGAAATGGAATTTCAATGGAAGAGACAGAATTTCAGAGCTGGTACGGTCTTAAAATTTTATTGGTTCTGTTCTTTGACTTTGCAGAAGAGGTAACTGAGGGTCAGAGACGTGAATACCTTGTATAAAGTCAAAGTTAAGAGCAGAGCTGGAGTAGGATCTTGGTCTTAAAATTTCAGGGTTCTTTTCACTGCAACTTGTTATCTCTCCAGCAAAATAAATTTTTTATTTAAATGTAAGAAGTTTTCTGTATTTAACATTCAATTATGCTTACTTATTTTCAGTTAAACCTTGCACAAACTAATTCATCACATTTTATCCCTTGTGTGGGTGTATTCAGAATACTGGTTACTGAGCATCTGATATGTGCCAAGCGCTGTAGTAGGTGCCTGTGTGCACACACATAGAACACGTGTGGATGTGCCCACTCAGGGCTACATGCACAGATATTTATTTTGGAGACCATTATTTAGAGTAATGATATGCTTTCATGGGAAAAGCTGTTAACAGGTAAAGTCTTATAATGAATATATTGCAGAATTTTTGTGCAGTTTATATTTCTGTTTGTTAGATTTTTTATTTTTAGAAAGTTGATAAATTGAGAAAAGATATTAAAAAGAGGATTCTTTCACAGATAAAGGTTAGGAAGATGCATGTAATTCAAGAAATATTAGTATTCATCCATGTGAAAGCTTATAATCCATTCACACAACAATATTTTTTGCGTGTCTGTTGTATACCCTTGAGACTGCTAGCTTTGAAGTAAACAAGTTAATTAAAGCCTAGTTTCTGCCTAGAACTCACATTTTAGTAAGAGAGGAGCACTGATACATAAATAGTTGGTCCTGTCACATTTGAGGTAGAGGCTGTGTGATGAAGATGGTGGGAGAGATTCTTTATGAGACAGCAGGGAAGGGTTTCTGGACAAATTAAATTATGAAATGGATATTGAAAGGAGTAAAGGAGTTCACCCTTTGAGAAGAAGATAAGAAAAGTGTAGGCAAAGACAGCAGTGGGAGAAGGTATATGGAGACTTAAATCACATGATATGTTTGGGAGAACCTCAAGCAATTTTTCTAGTTAAATAGGATATTGGGAGGCTTAACCTCAGATGATGCTGGAAATAACTGTAAAGACTAAGCTGTGTACACTGTATTATTGTATTTTGTTTAATCCTTGATTCTTTAACCTCTTTACTCAACAAACATTTCTCCCTATCCTGAGAGAAATGAGGAGCTATTTAATGGGCCTAAGCAGAGAAATAATCTCTTTTAAATAGTTTTGGTGGCACCATAGGATAATGGATTCAACGATGGTAGGACCAGAGAGTGAAAGCCTTGGCAGAGATGCTTGTGATTATCTAGTTCAGAAATAATGAACATTTATTGATCCAAAAGAGAGATCTATTGATCCAAAAGAGAGATAGGACGAATGGGAAAGAGAAGATAAATCTGAAAGATATGAAGAACACGGAATTGCTAGGACTTGAAAACTGCTCTGATGTGAGAAAGGAGAAGAGAAAGAAAGAGGGAGAGAAGTCTCTGAGATTCTTAGGTTTCTGGATTAGGATGTTATGTGGAGGGTGTGATTTGTTAACGTAGGAATTACAAGAAGGATGGACTTTAGTGGAATGGAATGGAAATTAACCTCTAATTTGGACATGTGTTTCTTTTAAGTCATTTATTTCCATTTAACACATATTTATTAAGTGCCTATTAAATGCCAGGGATTGTGCTGGGCTCTGAGCACATGAGGTGATCAAAAGCAGAGTTATGGCTTTTACAGCCTTGCACTGCAGTTGTGATAAGTGCTATGAAGTAGAGGTATGTAGTCCTAAATTAGTGCATAGTGAAGGACTGCTAATTAGGGAAGCTTTGGAGAGTTTCCCTGAGGAAGTGACATGGAAGCTGAAATATGAATGATGAGTAGGAGTTTATTGGTACAGATGGTATGTAATAGCCTTCTGGGCAAGAAGAATAGTATAGGCCTAGGTCTGGGAGAAAACATGGATAGTCAAGATTCTAAAATAAGGCCAATGTAGCTGGAGCACAGAGAGGTTGATGGGGAGCAGTGGGGGAGATTGGTTCAAGAGTGATTTTTCAGGATGATGATCTTTATCCTAAATGCCACAAAGAGGAGGGGGAGATGAAGTTGATAATTTGCATTTTTCCAAGATCCTTGTGGCTGCTTTGTAGACAACAGAAGCCTGTATGGCCCTGGAGAGGCAGGAGGGTTAAATGTAGCCCCGTTAGTAGGCCATTGCGATTAGGCAGTTCTTCACTCTGTAGAATCCTTGCAAGTCTCCTTGAGGAAAAAAAGATCTTCTGTTAGGTAAAAAGTGATGACCAAGTAATATTACAAAATAGAGTTAAAAAAAACATGTTCAATATCACTTAGTGAATCTGTGACAGAACTCTGAGCAGAAATTATTCCAGTATCCCAAATTCCTAAGTGAGACTGCTTGTCTCTTTTGAAGCTGCATATTTTTACATTAAATGATTTGTGCTAGATCACCTAAACTGAATCAAGTATTTTTCTTGAATATATGTATGCTTGGATTTTTTCAAATGTATATATGAAAAAATGGTATTATTCATAAACATTTCATGATTAGTTTTAAATATATTATTCTATTAAAAATTTAACTTAATCTAATTTTATATTATTGATACAAATTTATTTATAAAAATATAAACACATGTAAGGGTGTTGGAAGCAACAGTGGTACATTAGGACTGTTATTGTGGTTCCATTAGATTTGTGTGTGTTTGTGTGTTTCAGACCAATCAATGTTAGCCTATTTTGTAGTGAGGTTGTTTAGCTGGTTGGTTTATTTTAGATTTGATGGATGGAGTTGTTGATTATTTTTCTTTTCATAGTGGAAAAATTTTTTTTTTACAGAGTTCTCTTGAAAGAGCACTTGAAGTATAACTATATGACCTTCTAGTCATGGAGTCCAGTGGCTTATATATTCCACACTCTAGTCTTACAAAATGGCCCTACTTCTGTGCATATTGTATACTAGGGTCCCATTTTAATTTTGGCTAATCTCATTTGGGAATAATATTTGCTCATCTATAAAAGACTTACATGCATTTATAAAGAAGACTTTTTGAAACAATCAGATTTTTCTTTAATAGACAATAATTTAAAATATTTCTATTGATTTAAAAATTGTCGTTGAGAATCAGTGTGTACGAAATAAATAGCATTTGGATTAATCAAAAGCAAACATTCCATATCTAGTATTGTATCAATATCCCTAAGTTATGTTTCATATAAGCAGCCTGATTTCTAGCAAATACAAAAATGTCAGGACATACATTACAGCAATAAAAACACATGGGTAGGCAGATAGTCGTTCATATAAGCAGAACCTCTGCTGACTCCGAGGTTCCACTGGTTTTCTCACAGAAGCAGTAACACTCAAAAAGTACTGGGGTAAAAGGCAACTTGAAAATTCCTCCCTGTGTATGACCCAGTGAACTCCAAATCATCTTTTAAGAGGCAGTATTCATGACACCTGGCTGTGAACCGTACTGACCACCCTCATCCCAGAGCCAGAGTTAATGATTCCTTCCACATTTTACCTTGCCTTATATACCTTTTTTGCAACTATCACATTGTATTTAATTAATGGCTTGTATGTAAATACCTTAGAACCAAGACCATGTTAATCCTCAGTGCCCAGTATATAGCACATGCTCAAACATTTGATCTATGAATATGTAAATTAGTACATAAGGCAGACATTCTTGTCTGTTTTTTTCTGTATCCCTAGTATCTAGAATAGTGCTTAACAAGTAGTAGGTGATTAACAGGCATTTAAAAAAAGTCAATGAATGAATCAATAAATGAAGAAATGGAGGGAATTTAAATCATTGTAGTAAATGTCAGTAGCACAGAGAAGGAAGTTTAGACAAGGTGGAATAGAAAGTACTTTTCATATTATCTCTCATTTACAGAATGATCAAGTCCCGCCCTCTGGATTATGCCTTTGTTCCTCGAACATGGATCTTCCCTGCTGAATATACACAATTTCAAAACTATATGAAAGAATTAAAGAAAAAAAGAAAGCAGAAGACTTTTATCGTAAAGCCAGCTAATGGTGCAATGGGTCATGGGTAGGTGTTTTTCATCTGGAATACATAAAATTTTTAAAGAATTGGGAGAAAGAATAAATGTGACCATTTGCTCATGGTTGAGCTCTAATATGAAAAAAATAATAAAATAGATTCCTTATTGTTGCTTATTACACCTCTTGTATGTGTAGGATAATATTTTTCCTCAGATTGGGAGATTTCCAGCCATTAATTCTTCAGAGTATTTTTCCCCTTTTGAGACTGCCATTATGAGCATGTTGATATTGTCTTGTAGGACTCTCAAGTCAGTTCATTTTTCTTTTATTTTTACTTTCTTATGTCTCAGACTAATCTCAATTGATTTATTTTCAAGTTTGCTGATTCTTTTCTGCCTTCCCAAATCATGTTTAACCCTTCCAATGAATTTTTTTTCAGTTACTGTACTTTTCAACCTCAGAATTTCTATTTGGCTCCCACTCACCTTCCCCACCACCTTTAAAATATAATTTCTATCTCTACTGATATTCTGCATTTGGTTAGATATTATTCCTATGATTTACTTCCATTCTTTGTACATGATTTCCTTTAGCTCTTTGAACAAATTTAAAGTAGTTGATTTTAAATCATTTATTGTCTAGTAAACAAAATATCTTGATTTATTCAGGTATAGTTTCTATTAATTGAGAGTTTTTCCTTGTATGGGCCATAACTTTTTTTTTTTTTTGCATGACTGATGATATTTTGTTGAAAACTGGACATTATGAATATTGTAATGTAGCAACTTTGATAATTAGATTCTCCTCTACAGGGTTTTTTGTTACTGTTTGTTCTAGATGTTGTTTATTTGTTAGTGACCTCTCTGAAACAATTTTGTGAAGTCTGTATTCTTTATTGTGTGTGGCCTCTGAAGTTCCTGTTCTGTTAGGCCAGTGGTCAGCTGTAGTTGTCCAGTCTGTTAGTATTTGAACAGAGATTTCTATAAACACTTGGAAAAAAAAATTCCCCCAATCCTTGCAGATGGGGTGTGTGTGTGTGTGTGTGTGTGTGTATGTATGCATGTTGTAGCATGCCTTCAGTGCTTAGCTAGGCATTTGCAACTTTGCCTTAGCCTTCACTACCTGCTTGTACAGAGCTGGATGGTTAGCTAGAAGTAAGAGCTTAGGGCCTTGTGAAGTCTTTTCCTGAGCATGCATTTAACCCTGGGCAGGCATATGGGCTTCTAGAATCTTAGAAATAGTTTAGATCTTTTCAAAGCCCTTCTTCCCCAAACACTCTCATTCCCCAGTCTGTTATCCCAATCTTTGCAGTTAATCTGTTATTTCCCCCAAATATTTGTTGCCTTAGGCAGCAAGGATTAATACATCTGTCTCTAAATGTTTATCAGCATTTGTCTCTCATCCCCCTCCCCAAATAGCTGCCTCAGCACTGGGAGAATTCTCAATTAGACAAGATAAAGCAAATCCTTTGAGATCCTCCAGGGAACCCCCAAACTGATTTAAACACATGGACAAACAAAACCACATTAATAGGTCTGTTCTGCTGCCTCTAGAACCAGTGGCTATAGTAGGAACAGGGGCTGCTGCTCAAGGCCACTGCTGAGCTGGGAGATGGAGTGGTACCAGAGTAAATTAAAATGCTAAGAAGTTCTTTTAGAGAGATTCAGCTGTTTTGTTTTTGTTTTATTTTTTATTACAAGTTCCCTGGCTATTACAAGCTTTTGGTTTGTATCCAAGATTCTAAAAAATTGCTTCTGACACTATCTTTATGCTATTTTTTTGTGTGTATGTGATTGTCTGATTGTCTGCAACTTTGTAAACATTTTGACTCCAAAATTATTCTTTTAATCTTTTTTTAAATTTAGGATTTCTTGATAAGAAATGGTGACAAGCTTCCATCTCAGGATCATTTGATTGTTCAAGAATATATTGAAAAGCCTTTCCTAATGGAAGGTTACAAGTTTGATTTAAGAATTTATATCCTGGTAACATCATGTGATCCACTAAAAATATTTCTCTACCATGATGGACTTGTGCGAATGGGAACAGAGAAGTACATTCCACCTAATGAATCCAACTTGGTAAGTGGTATTAGACACTATGATTTTATTCATTTGTTCAGGATCTACTCTTTAAAATACCCATTGTGTATAAACATTAAATGAAAAAAAATTCTTCCTGTCAGAATTTTATAGTGTAGAAGAATTATATACATAAACAAGACTGCCTCTAATTTATAGACAGCTTTGTGAAAATTAGAAAAAAATATGTATCTGCTGTTCCAGGAAGGCTGATTAGAAAAAGGCACCCAGTCTGGGTGCTGTGAGTGTAAGGCTGGATTTTGAAGTATGTATGTGTATATAGTGGTCCTGGATAGAAGTGACTGATATGGAAATATAAATTAAAATAATATGCCATTGAGAAGTGCAAATAAAGTATAATGGAATTGAGTGTAGGAATAGATTTTGTTCAATTTCTCACAGCAAAGGTGGTATTTGGGCAGGTTTTGTATGAAAGGTATGTTTTAGAATGTGGGAGAAAGTACATGAAACAAAGAAAATTTTATCAGAAAGTAGAGTTATTAATGTTTATTGGAAGAAAAGAGAGGGTTTTTAATTTACATTAACTAATTATGAAGTAGAGAAATACATTGGCAGTTTCAGGGTACATTTTTAATTCTATTTAGTGGAGATTTTTGTATTTTTCCACTAAGATTACCTTTGTGCAGCCATAACATAAGATGAAAGTCATGCCTGTATAGTTTATGAAGTTCTAACTATAATTTATTATCATAATTTATGATAAAAGTCATAACTGTAATTTATAGTTTATCAGAGATAAACTGTAGTTTATTCTCCACACTTAAAAGTTCAGTTAACCTCTACCTCTTTTTTTTGGTCTACTGATTATAGTAAAAATTACACCTAATTAAGGATTGTTTCCCATTGTTGTCCAAAGTCTGGTTATTGCTCTTCTCCAATATTATGCACATAATTAACTATACCGAGTGGTCATTTTCCAAAATAAAATAATGAATGATCATAAAGGTTACTATGTTCAATTATCTAAAAATGTTTTAGACCTGCCCAAGGAAGAATAAGGGAACTGCCAAAATTTTTACAGGAAAGGAAGATGAAAGAAAACATCATTTCTTTAAAGGTCATAAGGTGTAGATATATCCAGTCTCCAAGTAGTGTTTGGACTCTACTGCATTCTAGACATTGTGCTGGTTTTGGAAAAACAGTGACCGTGTATTTGATCTTACAAAGCAACAATCTAGTGGGGAGGCAGAAAATAAGCAATGATAATGCCCAGTGATGAGTGCAGTGGTTTAAGAAACTGAGGGTACTATGGCAGTGTATAGCAGGGGCATCTAACTCAATTGGAGATGAAAGTTAGAGAGGGAGTTTATAAAGTAAATAGTGAATAGTTTGAATAGTGACAGGCTAGCTAGGACAGAGATGGAGGGAGATGGGTTATAACTCCAGGCAGAAGAGTGGCCCAGAGATGAGAAGGGAGCATGTTATGTCTGCAGAGAGCAGATGTGTTCAGCATGGCTGAAGCCCAGACTAAGAAGGGCTTCCCAGGTGGTACTAGTGGTAAAGAACCTGGCTGCCAATGAAGAAGACTTAAGAGATGTGGTTTTGAGCCCTGAGTCAGGAAGATCCCCTGGAGGAGGGCATGGCAACCCACTCCAGTATTCTTGCCTGGAGAATCCCATGGACAGAGGAGCCTGGTGGGCTATGATTCCTAGGAGTTAGACACGACTGAAGCAACTTAACATGCACGCACAGACTAAGTAAGGATGGATGTTCATATATCAGGATGGAGAGTCCTAGAGGCCAGATCTTGGTAGACCATGGCTAGGATTATAGAATTTACCCTTATGTTAAAGGAATCATCAAAAGATATTAAACAGGGAAAGAAGGAATGAGATTTTTGTCTGAAAAAGGTCACCTAGTCTACAGTGTGGGGAGTGTGAGCTGGTGCTATAAATGGACGGGAGAGACTAGAGTCAGGGAGATAAGAAACGTTCTAACCATGTGTGAGAAGAAAGATGACATAATCTGAAGTAAAGAATAAGAACATAGGTTTCAGATATGTCTATGGCAACATAGATAGCATTGATATGCTGACAGGTTGATTTGTTGGATGAGGGAATGAAGAGAGAAATTAAGGATAAAACTCAAGAGTTTTGGCACAGACAGTTGGGTGGATGGGTGACATTCACTTACAGCAGCTTTTAAAGGCTTTGCAAAAAGCTGATGTGTCTGTTTTGAGATGCCCGTGTAACTTCAAAATGGATCTATATTATTGGCATTTGGATATACAATTTAGGTCTGATGTTCAGATGAGAGAGCTGAGCTACAGGCATAATTTGGGGCTTGTCAGGTCATAGATTATAATTAAAATAGTTGGTATGGGTAAGACTGGATTATATAAATGGAAGGCAGATAGTCAGGTTTTGAGAGGAAAGATGAAGGGAACAGATAGGAAAAGGTAAGACTTAGAAGCTCATTTGGATGATAAAGTGATTTACTCCAGTTTCTTAAGTTGTATGTATATAATTTGCTTAAGTGCACTGGGTTAGGAAGTCGTGTTGGAGATTGAGAGTCAGGAGATGTGGCCTCTAGGTTTTGCTTTGCCAGTACTGTTGAGTCACATGGTCTCCCGGCTTCGGTTCTCATATGTATGAAAAAGTATATTGTCTTGTATAAACCTCAGTGTTCCTCATATATCTCTAAAATTTCATGATCATCATTCAATCCTACATGAAGGTATGAAAAATTGAAAGAGTGAAATGTAAAACTTTATCTAAAATGAGGTCACTTTATGTAAAAGAGAAGTTTAAGAAAAAAAGGAGGAAACAGGAAACCAAAATGCTCCCATTTGGTTGTTTTGGGACAGCAGACTACTGCATATTTTTTTCCCTCTTCATTTTCTAATTTTTAAAATAATGTGTATTTTATGCCTTTTGTCTTAAGTAAGAATTAAATATTGATAAACTACATATAAGCAGATCATATAAGAGAATTCAGAAATTGAAATATAATGAACATTCATTTTTTTTTTTGCTACCAATGTATCAGTCCACCAATCCTTTAAAACTTTGTAGTTCCAATTAGTTATTTTGAGCCTATACATTGAAAAATAGGGTAGAGAATGTAGATTGCTATTGATTCATAGCTGCCATCACTTCTCCTTGTGACAAGTTCCCAACTGACAATTAACTGTTCAGATGCGGATTTTTTGTCAAGGTAGATGTGAAATTGTGGAATTTCCAATCCTACTTACAAAGATAATGTTTTAAGAAAAATGCAGTTTCATTTCTTTTTCACTAGGATAGCTAGAATTTTTATTATTGCTATTAGTATTCTGCCAAATGGAAAGCTCCTTAAAAATTATTTTTCCAAACAGAAAATTATTTCTAGTTTGGAAACAAGGAAATGTTACAGTTTGATTAATTTCCTTTTTCTTTAAATCATGCACTTAAAATTAGACAAGCTTGAGATTTATGCACTTTCTTCACTTAAAGCCTTTTCTAATTGTAATGAAAGGAAGGACTGTGTCTGTCTTGTTCATCTTTGTGTCCACAGTGCCCAGCACACATTCCTCCCAGGAGTGGATGTTCCTAAAATTTTGTTCAATGAATGAAAAAAAGATTCTTAATTACTTGTGGGCATATGGATTAGTAAATAACTTGTAGCTCATATGATCAGTTCTATATATTTGCTTCAAAGATTTCAGGACTATAGACTTAAGTAACTGTAGTAAAAATAAAATATGATCTAAATATCATTGGTTATTAACAAATCAAAATAATAATCATATGCTTGAAGTATATATTAATTGCGATACAACATAGTTATCTAAAGTGGTCTCTGGAAGAAGGATCATGAGTGAGTGTTTATGATAGATTGACATGGAGCCATTAAATTATGGGAAGTTTTAAATTTTGAGTCTTTTTCAAGTTTATTTGAGGATAACAGTGTCAACAAACTTAAGACTATGAAGAGAATAAGACCTAAGAGTGCCAATATGGAGCACTGTAAATTTACTGTTAGTCATTTAGACATGTGTACTGCATTGTGTAGGAAAAGGCAATGGCACCCCACTCCAGTACTCTTGCCTGGAAAATCCCATGGACAGAGGAGCCTGGTAGGCTGCAGTCCATGGGGTCGCTAAGAGTCAGACACGACTGAGCAACTTCACTTTCACTTTTCCCTTTCATGCGCTGGAGAAGGAAATGGCAACCCACTCCAGTGTTCTTGCCTGGAGAATCCCAGGGACGGGGGAGCCGTCTCTGGGGTCGCACAGAGTCAGACACGACTGAAACGACTTAGCAGCAGCAGCAGCACAGCATTGTGTGGCGTTTCTGTCTGCTGACTCTAAGTGCACTCTGTCGTGTCAACAAGTTACAGTGATCTCCCAGTCAGGATGGGAGAGCAGAGGTTGTGGTTGGTATACAGCTTCTCAGTTTCTGCTACTTACTTGAACTTTAAAAATTTTGTTTGAAAAGACCTAGAATGCTGTCTCAGAAAATTCTTTTCCCAAAACAAATTAAGATGAAAATTTTGAAAAACATGAAAAGAAACCAATTAAGAAAAGCAAACTTCAGAGTTAGAGCACTTTTCTTGCTTAGCAATATATAGTTTTGCATTTTCATTTAATTAGCCTACATTTCATTATTATTTTCATACTTCTATGGTAGATATATTTTCAATAACATACAGAGTAACTTTGTAGATGGCTATATTTATAATCGTTTTTAGAAAAATGTGCCATTGCATTTTATTTGAAAATTATATAATCATGAAATTATCAATCTGTATATTTTAAACTTTAAAATTGTCTTTTCTCCTTGGATACTTTCTTTGCTGTGAAACCTTGTGGTTCTAGAGTTTCATAGGTGATAACAACTTTGGTTCTTGTTACAGACCCAGTTATACATGCATCTGACAAACTACTCTGTGAACAAGCATATGAACGTTTTGAAAGGGATGAAACTGAAAACAAAGGCAGCAAACGTTCCATCAAATGGTTTACAGAATTCCTACAAGCAAATCAGCATGATGTTGCTAAGTTTTGGAGTGATATTTCAGTAAGATTGCACCATTTCATAATTTTAATTGTCTCTCCTCATATTACTTGAAAGAATCAATAACCATTTAAAATAAAGAATCGATTACATTAGATTGGGCAGATATAGTGTATTTTAATGAGGAAAGTGAAGTTTGTCATAAGTAGATAAGTCTTACTAATAGATAAATAGTACTTTTACTGCTCATGATTGGAAAGGAAATTTTAAGTGGAGGCCAAAGCATAAATTGGGCTTCCCTGGTAGCTCAGCTGGTAAAGAATCTGCCTGCAATGCAGGAAACCCTGGCTCTATTCCTGGGTTGGGAAGACCTGCTGGAGAACTACCTCCTTCAATATTCTTGGTCTTGCCTGGTGGCTCAGATGATAAAGATTCCTCCTGCAATGAGGAAGACCCTGGGTTTGATCCCTGGCTTGGGATGATGTCCTGGAGAAGAGAATGGCTACCCACTCCTGTATTATGGCCTGGAGAATTCCATGGACAGAGGAGCCTGGCAACCTACAGTCCATGGGATCCAAAAGAGTTGGCACAACTGACCAATTTTCACTTTCACTTTTCAAAGCATAAGTCAAGGCATGGAGGTATAATAGTTAAAAGGGTCCAGATTGGCACATATTGTATTTGTGGGAGATTCATGAGGACTTACAATAATATATGTGAAGACTAAGTTTTAGGTCTGAAAAGCAAGGCTTAACTTGGTAGAAATTACGGATTCATTCAGTTTTTAAGGGACTAGAGTAATAATGCCAGAGGCCATGACTTTAAAAGATAAATCTGAGAATGAGTGCTAGATGGGTTAGAGTGAAGACCAAGTGTAGATAGAGGAGGGCACTTGAGAGTAGCTTAAGTGAAAGGATGGTCTGAATTGAAAGAGGTGGCAATGAGGTGGACCTTAAAGATGAACTCATGTTCAGAATCGGGAGGTGGGAAAGAAGTATTCAGAGATTCCTCTGTAGTTCTAAGGAATAATTATGAGGCAAATGGGTGTGATATTATTTGAAATAGAATGGAAAGAAATTTATTTTGAGAAGAAGATGTAGAGCTTACTTTTGCAGATGAGAGAAAAGAGTTCTATATATATATTTATTTGTTCATTTATTCAGTAAACATTTGCTGAAGCTGTGCTATAAGCCTGTCTCTGGCTGTTACTTTGAAGATACACAAGATACAACTCCAAGCCTCAAGAGTTTGGTAGGAAAAACCTGCACATAAATTGTTAATGAAATGCAGTGTATCAAGTGCAAAAATATAGGCATACACTGGATTTGTGGGGATGTAGATTAAGATCACATATAGTAGCCTGTATAGTATAGAGGGTATAGATGGAGTATAGTGTAGATGGAGATAGGAAGAGGACTTCCTGGAGGAATTAACACCTGAATCAAGTTTTTAAAAGTCCACTAGGCTATGATAGATTTTACTGTAGATACACTGAACTTGATTCTCTCTCAGGTAGAAAAACAGGCAGTTACAGTGTATGTATGGGGTGAAATTCATAACTAAAGTCATGGCAGGGGATGCAATTCCAAATGGTAACGGTTAAGAGAGGGAAGGAAACACATATGAGAAGATAACCTTGATGAAACAGACCCTTTTATTAATCTTAACAGAAATATTAAAGTTATACTCAGAGGAGTATGTCTGCTGAAAATACTTAATGTGATGAGGGCTATACAATTTGATGCTGCTTTCCTTCTGGGACAAATGACATATATTTATATAAAGATATCATGGAAAATGGACATGGAAATTCACTGTTGGTTGAACTCAATTCGCTTGAGAAAATCAGAGGAAAAAATCAGCATCATTATAATTCTTCCTTTTCTGGATGTTTTGTTGGTTGTTTATTTCTAAATCTTTTTTGTGTCACAGAATGTAAACCCAAAGGTCCTTAGGTGTCAGACAAGTAAAAAAGAGTGAAGTAATCTGATAGAAGAAAATAGGGATGCTTAGAACAGTGGTAATTTGAAGAGTATCTGAGGTCTAAGGGGGATATACACTACTCAGCACCAGCTTATTGGCGCCTTGTGGCATTTTGGGCCCAGTGTGCCCCTTTCTCCTAATTTGTCAGTAGGTACCATAAGTCTCCTGATTTATAGACGTTGGCAACAGATTCAAATTTTTTAGAAATTTAGCTGTTCCTTCAAATTTTGAAGTTTGTCACTTGGATTTGGTAAAATTCTTACCAATTTGTTAACTTTCTATTATGTCTTCCTGAGAGACTAAATATATCCAAACAAGAAATTTGATTCTGACAATGCTGTTTGTTTGTCTGTGTCTTTTATAGGCCGTTTTTTTTTGAAATTCCAAAAATATTCTCATAATGATAGTTTACTATCTTGTGGGTCAGAAGCATCAAATTGCTGAAATTTGCAATTTTGGAAAATAACTCATTGATGGTAGATCCTACTTTGTGATACCTGGATGATTATTGAATGGGTTGTTTGGTGACTAGCTCAGAGACCAAGTTTTAGACATGCTCTGGTATTCTTTTTTTCTTTACTAAATTCTTCACTTTGATTCTTCAGGGAAGTCTTTGTGAAAAGTTGGAACCTGTTGGGTTGTCTTGGTGAGGAATATACAGAGAGTCAGTCAGAGAGAAAAATGAGTCCCATTAGCTTTATAGACATTGGTTTTAAGTGGTACTTTCCCCACATAATTGAATTAGGAGTACAACTAATGACTATGGAAATTAACTTATCAGTTAGAGCCTAGAACATAATTTTCAGATATGACCTGAACATAGTAACTGTGCTCTGACTCATTTCATGATCTTTTCTGTAAATGGATAAATTTTGCCTATATTAATCATATATTATCTTATAAATAACCAATTAATAAATAATAGACTGATAGCTTCCAAGTACTTTCCTACAATTATCCTGTCAAACTGACTGTATTTATGTAATCATTTTAAAATTTCCCTTCTTTATTAATAATTGCATATACTACAGATATCTTCTTAAGATCAATCAATGGGATAATATAAAAAAGAGAATGATGAGAAGGTGGAGAGAGCAATAATTGTGCAGTAAATTTTTATCTTAATAGTTTACAAATTTCATGAATTTAACTTAGAACTTTTTTCAATGACCACTTTATTGATAGTAATTTATCTAAGAAGTAACTATCTGTATATGAAAAATAACATTCATCAATACTCTTTATGTGTGCTCTAGTGCTGGTGAAGAATGAATAAGAAATCAAGAGAAAATCAGGCCATGAAGGTTAAAAATGACTAAAACCATTCATAAAATCATCCTTACTGAATGCTTTTTACATACTTTAGGTAAAAATAAAAAAAAAATCATCAATACTGGAAATTCTTAGAAGCATTAGTGGAATTTGTGTTTGATTGTGTCATTCCTGACTACACATATACATGCAATCTTGTCTGTACATTCTTGAAAATATGTTGCTTTTATGTAGAAAAAAACACAGATTTGCAATTCAGAGTCTAAATATTCATCCTCACCTCCTCACCTCAACCATGTCTCATTTCACATAGACAATTGTTAGCCAAAGTTTTAACTTTTTTCCCTAGTCAAGCAGTTTCAATAATATCTCAAGATTTATGCAAAGTAGTCTTTTCTCTTTTATCACCATATCTGTGGTGTTATTAATACCATGAATTTGTTATTTTGAATAAAATTTCTGAGAACAGCCTTACAAGGCATCTCTGATAGACCCAAATATAGTCTGTGTTAGGATTCTGCGGAACAGTGAAATTAACTGTCTTCCATTTTTTCTGTCATATAATAAGTGCTACTTCCCCAGGCAGTGGAATATTTGTGGCTAACCAGACATATGAGGTGGAGTTCTAGAAGAATGAAGGATAAACATAGCAATAGTAATTAAGTTGCTTACCCCTCTTGAAGATTTACTTTGTTCTAGGCACTATGGAGAAGGGGACAACAGAGGATGAGATGGTTGGATGGCATCACCAACTCGATGGACATGGGTTTGGGTTGATCTTGGAGTTGGTGATGGACAGGGAGGCCTGGCATGCTGCGGTTCATGGGGTCGCAAAAAGTAGGACACAACTGAGCAAATGAACTGAACTGAACTGAATTGAGGAACTATGCTAAGCATTTCACATGGAGTCTCATTTTGTCTTTCCATCACTCTTTTAAGAGCAGGTATTATTACGATTATTGCCAGTTTACAATGGGAAAAATGAGACCCACAAATTTTAAGCAACATGACTGGGGTTGCACATCCAGCAAGTAGAAAAGCCTGGAATAACCCAGAAAGTCTGACTTTGAAGCCAGATTCTTAATTGCCATACAATACTGCCTATACTGAATAGTTCAGTTCAGTTCAGTTGCTCAGTCATGTCCGACTCTTTGTGACCCCATGGACTGCAGCACTCCAGGCCTCCCTGTCCATCACCAACTCTCAGAGTTTATTTAAGCTCATGTCCATTGAGTTGATGATGCCATCCAACCATCTCATCCTCTGTCGTCCCCTTCTCCTCCCACCTCAGTCTTTCCCAGCATCAGGGTCTTTTCAAATGAGTCAGCTCTTTGCACCAGGTGGCCAAAGTATTGGAGTTTCAGCTTCAACATCAATTCCTGATGCATATTCAGGACTGATCTCCTTTAGGATGGACTGGTTGGATCTCCTTGCAGTCCACGGGACTCTCAAGAGTCTTCACCAACATCACAGTTCAAAAGCATCAATTCTTCAGCGCTCAGCTTTCTTTATAGTCCAACTTTCACATCCATACATGACTACTGGAAAAACCATAGCTTTGACTAGACGGACCTTTGTTGGCAAAGTAATGTCTCTGCTTTTTAATATGCTGTCTACCTGTAGAGAGGGGCTTAAAAGAACATATTCTAAGCAAAAACCAGGGGAACAGCTTTTATGCAATCCTTAGTTAGTTTTCAGACTTCAGTAAACCAACTTTTTCTTTTATCAGCATTAGTAACTCACCCTCATCATGTTATGTGTCCTCACAGAAAATGTTGATAGTTCGTTGATTGCCATTATCTGATCGCAGATAAACCTTTTGAACTACAAAATCATCACTGCATGAAGAAACTCACCTCTCCCAAATTTTGTCCTCTTGGCCTTTCAGCCTTTCTCTAAATGGAGGTTCTATAATGTTGTTTTTGAAATAGTTATTCTCCTTGGAATTTTCTTTTTCCTCCCATCCCCTCCTCTTTTGTATGGATTTCTGAGAAGGTGCACTTATGATCCTAGCTTACCTATTTAACAAATTCAAGCCACATTCATAAACTTTTATTTTGTTTGTTCACAAATGATTTTCAGCATTTACTAAATGCCAGGTACTGTTGTAAGGACTGGGAATGGGGTTGTAAATGATACAAAGACTCTGCTTAAAAAAAAAAAAAAGAAAAAGATCAGCTGGGCCTAGGCTGTATAGTGACACAGTAAGGAATATTTGGGTGCCTACTTTTGACTCAGGTGTCAGGGAAAGACTCTGAATATTAGGGAACCACAGTTCAGTTCAGTCGCGCAGTCGTGTCCGACTCTTTGTGACCCCATGAATCGCAGCACGCCAGGCCTCCCTGTCCATCACCGACTCCCGGAGTTCACGAATTATTGGGAGAAGAGTGTTCCAGGGAGAGGATCAGCCAGTGCGAGGAGCCTAGAGAAGGCGAGCTTGCCTGGACCACGGTGGGCAGGGCGTGAGTTGGGTGAAATACAGTCTGAGCAACAGTAGGGATAAGATACAATAGAGTTTTGTGAACCTGGCCAGGATGCTACTTCATAAATCCAGGCCTTATTTCCATGTATATAAATGAGACACAAAGAAATAAACTTTTCATTTTTTTTTTTAAATCACAATCCTTATAGGAATTGGTGGTGAAGACTCTGATTGTAGCAGAACCCCATGTCCTACATGCGTATCGAATGTGCAGACCTGGTCAACCTCCGGGAAGTGAAAGCGTCTGCTTTGAAGTCCTGGGATTTGATATTTTGTTGGATAGAAAACTAAAGCCATGGCTTCTGGAGGTAAGGTGTTTCTTTAAGAAGAAAGAGAAGTAGTACTGTTATTTCATTCATTGAGCATAAAGAGGCCTGAGTGGAGTGGAGGAAGAGAATGAGAATTCAAGGAATACATTTGCTAGAGTGGCTCAATGTGTTTGATCTTACTTTTCCCAAATCAGCATTGGGTGAATTTCTAGGCTAGGCATTTTGCATATATGCATGGATCTGCTGTTACTGATTTGAGGTCTACTTTCTCTACTGTTTTCTCAGCCGCACAGCTCTACCACCTCAAGACTTCAGGATATTGTGTTTCTTCTGCGTGGATGCTTGGGCTGCTGGACTGTAGCTCCCTGGCTTCAGTGCCCCTCGCCTTCAAACTCTCCTAGAGGAGAGAAGCTCCAGTTAGCTCATTAATCTTAGTTAATACCTAACACACTGGGTAACATGAATTCTTCAAGACCATATTATGCACCTACGGCTCCCCTCATGTCTAGCCTGTCAGCCATGCCTTTGGATTCGTTTTATGCCAGTCCCTATGGTTAGAGTTGTCATTGTTTTTCTTCCATTATAAAAGATCACTTAACATTTAGGAAATACAGAATAATATAAAGGAAAAATAAAAATGATCTCTGTTTAAGATTTTTTTACCTTTCTTTTCTGTCATGTTTTTACTGTATATAGAGGAAACCTAAGAAGTCATGTGGTCCTACAGCACCCCAACCAGTACACCTGGTTCTGATCATCAAGCTCCATTGTCACAGATTGCATGGCCACAAAATACTGTATTTGGGAAAATAGCACCTATCTAAACACTTAGTATTTACTAGATTACTTACATTTTAAGGAATATATTATTAAAGAAGATATCACCATCAACTACCTTTAATTTTAAGTTGATTACCTCTTTTTTTTGGTAATGATTTAGAAGTTAGCTTAAGTTACATCTGTAATACCAAGGTTTTGGAAAGCAAATTGAATGAGTGATAGGCGAAATCAAGACATTCAAAATGTGTTTTTAGGAAAGAACACTTCCAGTTTGAGAGCTCCTGCTTTCATGTTTGTGTTTGCTGAATCTACGTGAACAAATAATGTGTATTATATTGCTAATCAAATACAATTTTGTCAGGTATTCAAATTATCTCCTGGCTTTGATCCTAGAAATAAGATAAATGTGAAGAACTTTATGTATCCTTTTACTTCCCTCCGTTCCTTGAATGTGAAAGCACTTGACTCTGAACAGTGGCCCTTCCTCTTAGTTAGTCCTGACATTTTCTTCTTTATTTATACCATTTTCTTATCTTCGTTTCTTTTCCTGTTCTTTGTTGTTCAGCTGCTTAGCTGTATCCGACTTTTTGTGACCCCATGCACTGCAGCACACCAGGCTTCCCTGCCCCTTACCACCTCCTGGAGTTTGCTCAGATTCATGTCCATTGAGTTGGTGATGCTGTCTAACCATTTCATCCTCTGCTACCCCCTTCTCCTTTTGCCTTCAACCTTTATTCCCAGCATCAGGGTCTTTTCCAGTGAGTCGGCTCTTTGCATCAGGTGGCCAAAGTGTTGGAGTTTCAACTTCCACATCAGCCCTTCCAGTGAATATTCAGTGTTGATTTCCTTTAGGATTGACTGGTTTGATCTTCTTGCAGTCCAAGGGACTCTCAAGATCTTCTTCAGCATTACAATTTGAAAGTATCAATTCCTGTTCTTACTTGTATATTTTTTGCCCTGTACTTGTCTTTTAGCTTTGATGGGGTGGGAAAGAAGTGAAGGCACATGCGTACGTGCGTGAAATAGAACTGAAAGGATAATAAGAAATAATGATTTTATAGGTATTTTATTCACCTAATTTTAAAAGCATTTGCCTAACTGAAGCTGACTGCTACTTGGTTAGATCAGAATTGACTGAATGGTTGAATTATGTATTTTTTAAAAGCTCAAAAATACATTGTTTGCATTCATATTTCTTCATACTTTATTTTCTCCATAACTTCCTGATCAATAAACTGCTTAAAAAAACTGACAATAACTTATTTTAATTTTATATTCATTGTTTCATCATTTTCAAATCAATCATAGCCCTTTAAAAAAACACCACTATAATAGCAGCTGTGGGTACTGAACATGTATTATATCAAAACAGTTGAAAGAATCTGAAATCATAGTAATGCGAACATACTTTGTTAAAAACCTTTTGGCGCCATCAAGTGGAATAAGGCAGAGGATGCCTCTGAGCATTTGATAACTTTTAGTTAACTTCAATAATCGCAGGCGATGATTCATAGTGACAAATTACAGAGATTTTCAATCATCGAAAACATTTTTAGGGAAAAACATGGAAATTAAGTGGAGTATAAATATACTTCTAGTATGTTAAGTATCCTTAATTTGCAAATCATTGCACCAAATGGTGGAGATTAAAGAAAAATAAGAGAATACTTGTCCTGTTTTTGTAGAGGACTCAGTTATGTGTTTTATAATAATAATTACAAATAGGAAACAGGAGGCAACACAAACAATGACTAATCTCTCTGTATACATGTGTATACTTGTGAGTTCAAAAAAAGTCTTTGCAAAAGAGTGAACACCTGGTCAGAGTACTTAAGGCTGTAGAAAGTGGGGAGAGGCCAGGGATTAGGAGAGTTGGGGCTGAGGTTGGGGTAAGTTATAGGCCAGAGGCAACAGCACTAATTTAGGAGCCCAGAAACTATTATGGAAACTTTCATCTGTGCATGAAATGATTGTGCTTATCTTGATAATAAAACTATGATTTGGACAGTTAAATATATTAATTTAATTTGCTTTCTATTAATTTTCCTTTTGTGGGCATTTACAAGCTGCTGTGCTTTAAGACTAACACTTGTGAGCTTTGTCTCTGTTACAACCGTGTTAGGAAATGAGAACAAGGAAGTCATCACCTAGTAGATAGAGGTTTGGCTGGATGGAGCCATAATTTTCGGCGTTTCTTCTGTCAGCCATTTGTGGTTTTTCTTTTCTTTTATTTTTTTCCTTTAAATTTCTCATAAAAATTAAAGTCCAAAATGTTAATTAAGTTTTTCTACCTTTCCATATATTAGTTTTTTTAGTGTGTAGGCATATTTCTTCACAGACCAAATTCTTTCAAATCTAGTAGAGTGAAGAATCTGAAATAGATAAGAGAGAGGATTGTGACTGTATTGTATCAAGACCTCCCTCCTATCCTGGTGGAGGGATATGCCTGGCAGAATTCCGGGCTGCAAGTTTGAAATGAAACACTAAGATTTTCTATACAGATAGATAACATTTCAGTGAACCACTTAATCATCGATTCCTAAATGTCTGTTTTATTTTAATAATCCTGTTATATCTAGCAGCAGAACTGTCTTTGTTTTATAAATTATAGAGATGGAATGCCTGAAACTTTTTTTATATAAAAGACATTACTCTATCCTTTCTCTGCACTTGTAAGAGGAAACGCGTGAAACTTTGAAGTAGTAGAATAAACTCCCTCTCTCAAAATCCCCTGGAATAAATGCATGTTCTTGCAATTACCAAGTTATACCCTTCCCCTTGAGACTACATCACAAAGATAGAAATAGGTTCATCACCTTTTAAATATGAAATCAGCAAGGACATAGTACAGTAAGGCATATCTCTATTGAAGAAATTAGTTTGCTGTATCTCTACACAGGGAATACCATGTAGCCATCAAAATGATGGCATGCAAGATTAATATGACACACTGTTCAGAAAAATCCTTGATTATAAAATAAAATATTCAGTATAGAGATATATTTGGAAGGTAAAATGAATATCGGAGAAGGCAACGGCACCCCACTCCAGTACTCTTGCTTGGAAAATCCCATGGATGGAGGAGCCTGGTAGGCTGCAGTCCATGGGGTTGCTAAGAGTCAGACATGACTGAGCGATTTCCCTTTCACTTTTCACTTTCATGAGTATGTATAGCAAATATCTGGAACACCATTTATCAAATGGTTAACAGTACGCTAGGTGTGGGATTGCAGGTGATCTCTCTGCTGTCTGTTGGACTTTTGTTTCTAATTTTTCTGCAGCGATCTTGTGCCACATTTCTGATTAGAAGCACTTATATTCCTGGATGATTTAACTATAATGTGGTATTTCCTTAAGCTGCCAGTTGTAAATGCATGCGTCAGTTACCTTGTCTCTTGTGGTGCTGGATTTGCATAAGATGACGCTCTTCTATGAGTAGCAGCATGCATGTATTTTGAGATAGCCTGTGGAATTAGTTGATGGTCAAGAAGCTAAGCTGTGGTTTTGAACTCAATAGTGTTCTCATCAATTAAGTTAATAGAATAAGTAATTTCCCTAAATATCTGCTATCCCAATTACATTTTCATAACATCAACAATAACAAAAGCCAACAATAACAAAGAAAAAACAAAAACTCCAGCTCTTCAAGTTGTAGCATATTATAAACTACATTTCTGGTGTGTGTATATAGATAATTACTTGTTATTTTTCTTCTTAATGAAACTTTGGAAATGATGGAGTAAAGTAGAACAGCCACAAATGGCTCATTGATTTCCATGAATCCTTAAACAGTTAGAAAACTTATACAGGTTAGTCTTCAGATACCTTTAATGGTATCCTCCAAGTAATTTCAGTGAAATGAAGTAAAATGAAAATTGATCAATTATTATCTAACTCAGGTAGAAAGAGAGAAAATTTATTTTTTAGGCAGCAATGGATGATTCATCCAGATCTGAAAGCAGTGAAAATAGGGCACTGATAATTTCAACATGCAAAATACATATATGAATATAATTATTACTATGTTGGTAACATGCATGTTATTTTTTGTTCCGTGTTATTATTCTTATTACTGGCCGTCCAAACTTTTTGTCAGGATGAATCACTTTAACTTTCTAAATTTAATACCTGGAATGCATGGGGTGATAATTTGGAGAGAGTGGACTGGAGAGAGAGCAGATAATGCTGACTGAAAAATACTGAGCAAGGCAGCAGCAGGAAGGGGCAGTGATGACAGTCAATTCCTTGCAAATCCTTGACTTACATTAAGGTGATGGGGAATGCAGGTGTGGCAGTGGGGACTGGACCATCGACTACGTAGAGCTTTGAGATTTATTGTAGAGTCCTTCTACTGGTTGGGAACCCCACATTAGGTTAAAAATTTTTACTGAATATAGATTATCTGCCAACATTTGGTTACTCATTGTTTTCTTTGTTAATTTCAGATCAATCGAGCTCCGAGCTTTGGCACTGATCAGAAAATAGACTATGATGTGAAAAAGGGAGTGCTGCTAAATGCACTGAAGCTACTAAATATTAGGTAAATTGTTTCCTCTGTGTTTTGGAATTTTTTCACCATGTTTGGTGTAGAACAGTCATTTGTAAATAGAATTGGCTTATAATTTTAGTATTTTATATTTTGAGTTTCTTGATTCTGTTCTTTAAACCCATTTAATTTTCTTCTTTTTAAATATCTTTTCCTCTCCATCTGAACTCTACTTCCTCTTCCCCTTGTATGATTTGAACCTATAATAAATATGCTTTAATTTCATTATTGGTATAATTATTTAATAAAGAGTATGAGGTGGAATTGGGGCATACCTTAGGAAACCTTCTAGATTGTTTCCTTACTTCATAAGAAGAAACTAAAGCATAACGGTCACTCCGAGAGTAAAGAAAACTCAAAGATGCATTTCTTGCCTTTCTGTCCAGGGGTCTTTCTAGTATTTCAGGCTGCCAGGGTAAACGGAAAAGAGAAGCAGTTAAGTGAGCTTAACTTTTTCCATTGAAAAGAATAGACAAGATTTCCTTCTTTTTAAAGGCTGAATAATATTCCATTGTACCACATTTTTTTTTTACCCATTCATCCATTGATGAACATAGGTTGCTTCCTTGTCTTGGCTGTTGTGAATGATGCTGCAAAGAACATGGGAGTGTGTGTATCACTCTAAATCCTGATTTCCACTTCTTTGGATATATACCCAAAACTGGGATTGCTGGATCAATGGAATATTATTAGACTGGCTGCCATTTACATGATCATGAAAATCAAATATTTGAAATGTTACTATGTGGGAAGCTGTTATCTTATTATGAGAGAAACTTGTTAGAAGTTTAACTGAATTGTTTAATGAAATAGTGAGAAGTCTGCTAGCATAAGCGTTCAAATAACTTCTAGGACCTTTTGAGGTCACTTAAGTTCGGGATTTTGTGATCTCAATTGATTCTAATTGCTATTTCAAGAACTCTGTAAGAGCTGTGGGATACCTCAAACATTTAGTAAATGCCTGATTGAAAAGTAGATTTATATGGAAGGCATTATTAAAAAGAGATTGAGATATAGCTTGTTCAGAAATTTTCATATGACCCATTCTTTTGTGTGATCAGAGAATGATTTGCCTAAATTCTAACATTTCAGTTATTCTAAAGGAAATGAATAGGAAGGAAAGAGATATAGAATAGGAAAATTTTATTTCACTTATACAAGTGTATCAGGTAATTTAGATTATTTAAGCAATATGCCTATACATTTTTTGGCATAAATATTGTTCAAGTAGTCCTGTCAAATGTATGACTTAAATTCTTAGTCTCCTCTTCAAGTTTAAGGACTTCTCATTTCTCTCCTGGTCTGTTTTATTGAACCCTTGCTTCAGCACTGACTTTCACCCCAACTTGTGGTTTCTATTCTGTTGCTCTCCAAGTCATTTAAAAGTGTTTATTGAGTGCCTACTGCTATAGGTGTAGGTGCTGGGAGTTCAAAGTCTCCCATGATTCCTAGGTTTCTGGCTTGGATGAGTTGTTTGACAGTATGTATTTTATTTAGATAAAGGTTTTAGGCAAGAAACAGACTTAGAAGTGATGGGGAAAGTAGAAATTAAGAGATAATTCAGTTTTAAACATGCTGATTTTGAAGTGCTTTGAGACACTCAGGTGGAATTGTCAAGTGGGAGATTTGATATACAAGGTCCCAGGAGATAAGAGACCTCCATGTGACTGACATACATGTACAGTTTGCTGTTGAATCCAGTGGATGAGAACATAGAGTGTATATATTGAGAAGTAGAGAGGGGCAAGGGCAGAGCCTGAGGGATGCCAACATTTAAAGAGATACTTGTAAATTCTACTATTCTGCTCAGATTGTGGCCACATTATCAGAACGTTTAAACATTGCCTACAAGTCACTTTTGATCTTTAGACACAGACTCTTTATAATCTAGCCCTTGCTCTCTTGCCAACCTGATCACCTTTTGTTCTTCTCTTTTCCCTGCCTTGGAATTAATTTTTTTAAAGAACTCTTATACGATGCTATTTTGCATGTCCATAATTTTGTGTGTATTCTCACTTAAATTTTCTTTTAGCTTTGTCCCTCTGGTGAATGTTGACTCATTTTTAAAAAACTGTGGTAAAATATACTTAAAACTTGCTACTGTAACCATTTTTAAGTGTGCAGTTAAGTGGCAATAAGTACCTTCACATTATAATGCAATAATTACCTCCATCCTTCTCCAGAACTTTTTCATTGTGTGAAACTGAGATTCTGTACCTATTAGCTCCATATTTTTCCCTCTCACCAGCCCCTGGTAAACACCTATTCTGCTTTCTTTCTCTATGAATCTGATTAGGTACTTCAGACAAATAGAATTATATGGTATTTGCTGTTCTGTAACTGCCTTATTTAGGTTAGCATAATGTATTCAAGTGTTAGTCTCTCAATCATGTCTGACTCTTTGAAACTCCATGGACTGTAGCCCACCAGGCTCCTCTGTCCATGGAATTTTCCAGTCAGGAATACTGGAGTGGGTTGCCATTTCCTTCTCCAGGGGATCTTCCTGACCCAATCAAACCCAGGTCTCCTGCATTGCAGGCCGACTCTTTACCATCAGAGCCATCAGGGAAAGCACAATGTATTCAAGATTCATCCATATTGTAGCATGTAGTCAGAATTTCCTTCCTTGTTAAGGCCCATTGCATGTATATGCCACATTTTGATTAACTCATTCTTGAATACCTAGCGCAAACCTGACCTTCTGTTTGAAGCCTTTGCTGTAGCAAAGTGGTTTACTTCCTCGCTTTTGCCGTCACCCCTACTACTATCTCTTTTTAAGAAGCATCCACTGTACCCTGTGTATTTCTTCACGTGGTATTCCCCTCTCCCTCTTTGGACCATTGCAGCTTGAGGGCAATGTCTCTATTCTTTTTTGTATTTCCAAGGCCATGTCTAGAACTAGAGTACGGTGAGTACTAAAAAGGTGATGACAAGGATGGGGAAGGACATTCCATTCAAAGGTAACTCCTTGTAGTAAGATAAGGAAGTGAGGCAAGCACAGCATGTTCATAGAACTTCCAGAATTTCCATATTACAAGGGCTTGTATGTGTGAGGCCAGCTGATTAGAAAGAGAAAACCCTTGGATGGAATCACAGGATACTGAGGAGTGGAAAGAACTCCAGAAAGTGTAAACAAAACTCCTTAGGTCAGTGTATGGATATAGCTGAGGGGGAAAACACTGATTAAAATGCTCAGTGAATGGAGATCCTTTGGTCTCTGGTTAAATTTTGTTTTGGACTAAGAGTCATTAGTGCTTATTCATACCAGTTTTTATAGGGATGCAAACATGTGTATGTGCTTGAGCTGGGTGTGTGTCAGTGTCCTTGTCTGTGAGTTAAGTCTTTGCTGTGTAGAGGTGCATATATCTCTGCCTTCACTTCTTCCACAGCATTCTCATCATGGCATTCTCAGTCCTTTTGTTGCTCTCCCTTCCTCTATTCTGTCATTTCATTTTTTTCTTTCTCTCTTACCTTTTTTTCTTTGCAATTGTTAGTCTTTGTTCTTTCCTCTTCCTTTTATTTCTATTCCCCCTTTCTCTCCTGTCCTTCCTTTAGATTGTATGGTATATAGAAATGATTTGTCCTAGGTAAAATGGAATAAAATAAAAGTTAAGAGCTACCTAAATTACATTTTCCATTTCCCTAAACAAAGGAAACTCAGCCAAATTTCATATTTATCATTAGTGAAGTGAAGTCACTCAGTCATGTCTCTTTGCGACCCGTGGACTGTAGCCCACCAAGCTCCTCCATCCGTGGGATTCTCCATGCAAGAATACTGAAGTGGGTTGCCATTTCCTTCTAAAATATTTATCATTGGAAAAATGATATTCTTAATCATACAGTCATTAAAATTAGAAGTCTTGTTCTCATCTCAAGTTCAACCGTTTTTGTTACTTCTCACATTTAATTAATAATAGTAATTAATCACTAAAGCAAATTTGGAAATTCAGCTGTGGCCACAGGACAGGAAAAGGTCAGTTTTTATCCCAATTCCAAAGAAAGGTGAAGAATATTCAAACTGCTGTACAGATGTGCTCATTTCATATGCTAGCAGGGTAATGCTCAAAATCATTCAAGCTAGGCTTCAACAGTATGTGAACCAAGAACTTCCAGATGTATGAGCTAGATTTAGAAAAGGCAAAGGAACCAAATTGCTATCATCTGTTCAGTTCAGTTCAGTCGCTCAGTCATGTCCGACTCTTTGTGACCCTATGAAACGCAGCACACCAGGGCTCCCTGTCCATCACCAACTCCCAGAGTTTACTCAAACTCATGTACATTGAGTTGTTGATGCCATAAAACCATCTCATCCTCTGTTGTCCCCTTCTCCTCCTGTCTTCAATCTTTCTCAGCATCAGGGTCTTTTCAAATGAGTCAGCTCTTCAAATCAGGTGGCCAAAGTATTGGAGTTTCAGCTTCAACATCAGTCCTTCCAGTGAACACCCAGGTCTAATCCTTTAGGATGGACTGGTTGGATCTCCTTGCAGTCCAAAGGACTCTCAAGAGTCTTCTTCAACACCACAGTTCAAAAGTATCAATTCTTCGGCACTAGCTTTCTTTATAGTCTAACTCTGACATCTGTACATGACTACTGGAAAAACCATAGCCTTGACTAGATGGACCTTTGTTGACAAAGTAATGTCTCTGCTTTTTAATATGCTGTCTAGGTTGGTCATAATTTTCCTTCCAAGGAGTAAGCATCTTTTAATTTCATGGCTGCAATCAGCATCTGCAGTGATTTTGGAGCTCCCAAAAATAAAGTCAGCCACTGTTTCCACTGTTTCCCCATCTATTTGCCATGAAGTGATGGGACCAGATGCCATGATCTTAGTTGGATCATAGAAAAAACAAGAAAATTCCAGAAAAAAATCTGCTTCATTAAGTATACTAAAGGCTTTGATTGTATGGATCACAACAAATTTTGGAAAATTCTTAAAGAGATGGGAATACCAGACCATCTGACCGCCTCCTGAGAAATCTGTATGCAGGTCAAGAAGCAACAATTAGAACCGAACATGGAAAAACGACCCATTCCAAATTGGGAAAGGAGTGTCACGGCTGTACATTGTCACCCTGTTTATTTAATGGCTATGCAGAGCACATTATGGGAAATGCTGGAATGGATGAAGCACAAGCTGGAATAAAGATTCAGTTCAGTTCAGTCGCTCAGTCGTGTCCAACTCTTTGTGACCCCATGAATCGCAGTACACCAGGCCTCCCTGTCCATCACCAACTCCCGGAATTCACTCAGACTCACGTCCATTGAGTCCATGATGCCATCCAGCCATCTCATCCTCGGTCATCCCCTTCTCCTCCTGCCCCCAATCCCTCCCAGCATCAGGGTCTTTTTCAAAGAGTCAACTCTTCGCATAAGGTGGCCAAAATACTGGAGCTTCAGTTTTAGCATCATTACTTCCAAAGAAATCCCAGGGCTGATCTCCTTCAGAATGGACTGGTTGGATCTCCTTGCAGTCCAAGGGACTCTCAAGAGTCTTCTCCAACACCACAGTTCAAAAGCATCAATTCTTCTGCACTCAGCCTTCTTCACAGTCCAACTCTCACATCCATACATGACCACAGGAAAAACCATAGCCTTGACTAGACCGACCTTAGTCGGCAAAGTAATGTCTCTGCTTTTGAATATACTATCTAGGTTGGTCATAACTTTTCTTCCAAGGAGTAAGCGCCTTTTAATTTCATGGCTGCAGTCACCATCTGCAGTGATTTTGGAGCCCAAAAAAACAAAGTCTGACACTGTTTCTACTGTTTCCCCATCTATTTCCCATGAAGTGATGGGGCCAGATGCCATGATCTTCGTTTTCTGAATGTTGAGCTTTAAGCCAACTTTTTCACTCTCCTCTTTCACTTTCAACAAGAGGCTTTTTAGCTCCTCCTCACTTTCTGCCATAAGGGTGGTGTCATCTGCATATCTGAGATTATTGATATTTCTCCCAGCAATCTTGATTCCAGCTTGTGTTTCTTCCAGTCCAGCATTTCTCATGATGTACTCTGCATATAAGTTAAATAAGCAGGGTGACAATATACAGCCTTGACGTACTCCTTTTCCTATTTGGAACCAGTCTGTTGTTCCATGTCCAGTTCTAACTGTTGCTTCCTGACCTGCATACAGATTTCTCAAGAGGCAGGTCAGGTGGTCTGGTATTCCCATCTCTTTCAGAATTTTCCACAGTTTACTGTGATCCACACAGTCAAAGGCTTTGGCATAGTCAATAAAGCAGAAATAGATGTTTTTCTGGAACTCTCTTGCTTTTTCCATGATCCAGCGGATGTTGGCAATTTGATCTCTGGTTCCTCTGCCTTTTCTAAAACCAGCTTGAACATCAGGGAGTTCACGGTTCACATATTGCTGAAGTCTGGCTTGGAGAATTTTGAGCATTACTTTACTAGCATGTGAGATGAGTGCAATTGTGCGGTAGTTGGAGCATTCTTTGGCATTGCCTTTCTTTGGAATTGGGATGAAAACTGACCTTTTCCAGTCCTATGGCCACTGCTGAGTTTTCCAAATTTGCTGGCAAATTGAGTGCAGCACTTTCACAGCAAGATTACTGGGAGAAATATCAGCAACCTCAGATATGCAAATGATACCACGCTAATGGCAGAAGGAAGAGAAACTAAAGAGCCTTTTGATGAAGGTGAATGAGGAGAGGGAAAAAGCTGGTTTAAAACTCAGAATTCAAAAAAACTAAGATCATGGTATCTGGCCCCATCACTTATTGGCAAATACATGGGGTAAAAGTGGAAACAGTGATGGATTTTATTTTCTTGTACTTTAAAATAATTATGGATAGTGACTACAGCCACAAAATTAAAAGATGCTTCTCCTTGGAAGAAAAGCTATGACAGTCCTAGACAGCATATTAAAAAGCAGAGACATTACTTTGCTGACAAAGGTCTGTATAAAGCCTTTGACAAATGTCAAAGTTATGGTTTTTCCATTAATCATGTATGGATGTGGGAGTTGGACCAGAAAAATGGCTGAGTGCTGAAGAATTGATGCTTTTGAATTGTGATGCTGGAGAACTCTCGAGTCTCTTAGACAGCACAATGATCACACCAGTCAATCCTGAAGGAAATCCACCCTGAATATTCATTGGAGGGGCTGATGTTGAACCTGAAGCCCTAATACTTTGGCCACCTGATGTGAAGAGGTGACAGTGGAAAAGATCCTGATGCCGGGAAAGATTAAGGGCAGGAGGAGAAGGGGAGACAGAGGATGGCATCACCAACTGAATGAACATGAGTTTGAGCAAACTGCGGGAGACAGCGGACAGGGAAGCCTTGTGTGGTGCGGTCCATGGTATCGCAAAGAGTCAGACACAACTGAGCAGATGATCATGCTTGCAGTGTCACTCCAGGTTAATCTCTATGAGAACTTTTGAAGAGAAGTGCTGTTGTTAACATTTGATAGATGGAAAAACAGACCCAGCAATTAACTGACCTACGATTGTAGAGCTAATCAGTTGCTATACTATCACCATTTTCTCTTGTTACCTTCAAAACTTCTGTTTGTTGGATGGAAATCCATATTTGATGAATGACTAGATGAATATATGTGTGAATAATAAATTTAATAGACATTGATTCCTATTCCCACTGTTTCTCCTCTTCTGCTAATTCTCCTTACAGGGATAAGATCAGAGCTTATTTGAATTCTGGAATATGGTCTTATGTTCTATATTTTAGGACCAGTGATAAAAGGAAAAACTTGGCTAAACAAAAAGCTGAAGCTCAAAGGAGGCTTTATGGTCAGAATTCAATAAAAAGACCCTTACCAGGTTCCTCAGATTGGGAACAACAGAGACATCAGTTGGAGAAGCGGAAAGAAGAGCTGGTATGAAAATTTTAACAATGTGCCTACAGTTTGACTTACATAATTCACTTGTCAGGTTTTATTTGTAAAATGTCTTCATTTCTAGAAGGAGAGACTAGCTCAGGTACGGAAGCAGATCTCGAAAGAAGAACACGAAAACCGACACATGGGGAATTACAGGTAACCGTGCTTTTGTTTTTTTATAGATTGATAAAATGAAGTATCAAAACAGCAGTGTCTATATTTTTTAACTTTTAGGCTTATTTTAAGCCGTGTTTGTATCATGCTGAGAAGGTGCTTTTTGTTTAATTTACTTCCAGCGAGGAAAGATAGTCAGCAAGTAGATGGTTCAGACTTGGTGAGAGCTCCTGCTTGCCAGCCTCAAGGGTGGTTGTGTCACATCTTTTAAGCCTGATGTTATCCTGTTATTTTATTATCACATGGTATTTTGAGAAAGTCAGTCTCTTAGTATTCTTTCTGTCAGTTCAAAGTTGTGTTTGTACTTTGTTATAAATTCAAATGTGTCAGGAACCAGGCAAATAGTGAAACTGTCTGGAGGAGCCAGGTATGAGACAGAAAGGGACGTGGACTGTGTGCAACTGGACCCCCTCCAGTGTCACATTTGACAGGAGAAGACGGGGGCCCTCTAAGCTCTTTGTGTTCCTGGAAAGACTACCCCTCCTCCCAAGGTTTGATAATGACTCAGCAGAATTAGGAGAATTTGACGTCATTGAACTTCTTGCCCTGTGGTAAGGTGTTCTTTCCAGCCTTAAACCATTAGCAGAAGAGATGAAAACACATTCCTCTCAACCTAATTGTCTACCTCATTCTCTCATTCTCTCTAGGAGAGAGGAAAATTCTGCCACCCCTCAAAAGATCATTAGGGTTAATCCTTACATTCTTGTATACATCAATCATCACACTAAGTCTAAAACTTTCCAAACCTTATCACTTAAACTATCTCTGATAAAGCTCTCCAGTATTTCTCCAATATGTCCCATTGCAATTCTTCTTAAACCACCTCCCCTCAACCAGATCTTTATACTATGCTTTCTGGAACTCATCACTTAATGATAATTCTCTAGATAAACTTCAGTTTGTATGGGTAACAGATAAAAATTTATGGATATCTTATACTGTATTCATCTTTATTTCTAGCACCTAGTAAAGTGACTGATACAGAGTAATGGATTATCTTTGTAGTTTACCTTATGTCTTGCACTGTAATAGCTTTTTTAAAAAGCTGGTTTATCTGATTTTATTGTAGGCGAATTTATCCTCCTGAGGATAAAACACTACTCGAAAAGTATGAAAATTTGTTGGCTGTTGCCTTTCAGACCTTCCTTTCAGGAAGAGCGGCTTCATTCCAGCGAGAGCTGAATAATCCTTTGAAAAGGATGAAGGTAAAAGAATGAATATTTATAAAGAAAAGAATAAAGCCAAACAATATGTCTTTAAAAACAACCCATCTTAGTTCCACATGTAAAACCATTTCACTTTTAAGATGCACTTTTTTTCCCCATTTTAGCAGCTGGTAGTGTTTCATAACCAGCCAAACAATTTCATAAGTAAGTTGTCTTAACAGGACAAATTATGAGGTAGAGAATGTTGATGTTATTTTGTAATCTATTTTAATAAATGTCCTATTGTAGAGTTGTGTATACATAACTGAATAAAAAATAGATTGAAATAACCTAGTGGTTTGTGATGTTCTCATTATTTGGATTATAAATAGTACTATGCAATATTTTTTTCCTGATGCTGCATAGACATCGCATATGAGAAATAATTGAAAACACACATACACATGCAGAATAACCTATATGCCTTATTAAGAGGTCTATTAGTTATCTATTGCAGTATAATAAGCCATTTCATTTATTTGCTCGTAATTCTGCAATCTTGGCTAGGCTCAGTTCAGTGGTTCTTCTGCTGAGATAGCTTGGAGTGAATCATATGTTTGCATTTATTGGAAAGCTCATCTGGGGATGGAAATCCAAGATGGCTACACTCATATGTCTGGTGCCTCAGTTGAGAGAGATGGAACATCTGGGGAGCAGGCTGGGTGTCTCTTTCTCTTTACATGACCATGTAAGGAGGATAATCGGAACTCAGTATGACAGCTCAAGTTCCCCAAAAGGAGTGTTTCAAGAGGACATGCCCAGCATGCAGAGGCTAATCAAGCCCCTGCTAGCATCATGCTTACTAATGTCCCACTGGACAAATAAGGTTTTTTTTTGTTGTCTAAAGAGTCAGTGGTCTTTAATAGTTTTTTAAGTATTCATATTACTCATACATTTTTTTGTGTCCTTAATTCCAGCATGCAGACCTGTTATAGTTGTTTATATTTTACATTGCTGGAAATCTCCCTAGTGTGATACCTCCATATCTTGGCTACCTTATTATACGGAATGATTTAAAAATCATGATAAAGTTTATTATAAATAGATTTTTGTATAGTCTTTGCACTCAAATTCTGCAATAAAATATTATAAAGCCATTTTCAAGCGGAATAGGCCAAAGGGACAGAAGCAGAAGGCATATTGTATACTCTAATGCTCTTTTCCTTCCAATTTCCCTCTTTTGACAAATGCAATTATTTCTACTGTTAGAATTATGTTCTGTAGTTTTTTTGTTTTTCCTGACCCATACAGTTAGAGACCTTTGTTAATTTTCCTTCATCTGTTCTGTAATGTTATTTCTCTCTCCTGTGAATACAGTCTTTGATCCATCTTCCCATCACTCTGTACTAAGAAATCCTAAGCATTTTGGACCCAGACAGACCTATGTTCAAATACCAGCTCCCCTATGTTTCAATTTGTAACCTTAGACTAAACTATTTGTTCAATTGGATCACTAAAATAGTAGTATTAAAAGTATACTTAACAGGTTGTGAAAATAAAATTGAGGTTAATTAAAAGAGTCTGTTTAAAGTACTTTCAGTTCAGTTCAGTTCAATCTCTCTGTTGTGTCCGACTCTTTGTGACCCCATGGACTGCAGCATGCCAGGCTTCCCTGTCCATCACCAACTCCCGGAGCTTGCTCAAACTCATGTCCATTGAGTTGGTGATGCCGTCCAACCATCTTATTCTCTGTCATCCCTTTCTCTTCCCACCTTCAGTCTTTCCCAGCATCAGAGTCTTTTCCAATAAGTCAGGTCTTCGCGTCAGGTGGCCAAAGTGTTAGAGTTTCAGCTTCAGCATCAGTCCTTCTAATGAATACATTTCAAAATTTAGTTTAATGTCAATACTTTGTCAGCCCCATTCCATTGGTCTATGAGCCTATTCTTTATATATATATATATATATATATATATTTATTTATTTATTTTCAGTTCAGTCGCTCAGTCGTGTCCAACTCTTTGCGACCCCATGAATCGCAGCACGCCAGTCCTCCCTGTCCATCACCAACTCCCAGAGTTCACTCAAACTCACATCCATCGAGTCTGTGATGCTATCCAGCCATCTTATCCTCTGTCATCCCCTTTCCTCTTGACCCCAATCCCTCCCAGCATCAGGGTCTTTTCCAATGAGTCAACTCTTCACATGAGGTGGCCAAAGTACTGGAGTTTCAGCTTTAGCATCATTCCTTCCAAAGAAATCCCAGGGCTGATCTCCTTCAGAATGGACTGGTTGGATCTCCTTGCAGTCCAAGGGACTCTCAAGAGTCTTCTCCAACACCACAGTTCAAAAGCATCAATTCTTCTGCGCTCAGCCTTCTTCACAGTCCAACTCTCACATCCATACATGACCACAGGAAAAACCATAGCCTTGACTAGACGGACCTTAGTCGGCAAAGTAATGTCTCTGCTTTTGAATATACTATCTAGGTTGGTCATAACTTTTCTTCCAAGGAGTAAGCGCCTTTTAATTTCATGGCTGCAGTCACCATCTGCAGTGATTTTGGAGCCCAAAAAAACAAAGTCTGACACTGTTTCTACTGTTTCCCCATCTATTTCCCATGAAGTGATGGGGCCAGATGCCATGATCTTCGTTTTCTGAATGTTGAGCTTTAAGCCAACTTTTTCACTCTCCTCTTTCACTTTCAACAAGAGGCTTTTTAGCTCCTCTTCACTTTCTGCCATAAGGGTGGTGTCATCTGCATATCTGAGGTTATTGATATTTCTCCCAGCAATCTTGATTCCAGCTTGTGTTTCTTCCAGTCCAGCGTTTTTCATGATGTACTCTGCATAGAAGTTAAATAAGCAGGGTGACAATATACAGCCTTGACATACTCCTTTTCCTATTTGGAACCAGTCTGTTGTTCCATGTCCAGTTCTAACTGTTGCTTCCTGACCTGCATACAGATTTCTCAAGAGGCAGGTCAGGTGGTCTGGTATTCCCATCTCTTTCAGAATTTTCCACAGTTTACTGTGATCCACACAGTCAAAGACTTTGGCATAATTAATAAAGCAGAAATAGATGTTTTTCTGGAACTCTCTTGCTTTCTCCATGATCCAGCGGATGTTGGCAATTTGATCTCTGGTTCCTCTGCCTTTTCTAAAACCAGCTTGAACATCAGGAAGTTCACGGTTCACGTGTTGCTGAAGCCTGGCTTGGAGAATTTTGAGCATTACTTTACTAGCATGTGAGATGAGTGTAATTGTGCGGTAGTTTGAGCATTCTTTGGCATTGCCTTTCAGAGGTTAATTACTTTACAATATTGTATTGGTTTTGCTATACATCAAGATGAATCTGCCACAGGTATACATGTGTTCCCCATCCTGAACCCCCTCTCCCTCCTCCCTCCCCATACCATCCCTCTGGGTCTTCTCAGTGCACCAGCCCCAAGCATCCTGTATCCTGCATTGAACCTAGACTGGTGATTTGTTTCATATATACATGTTTCAATGCCATTCTCCCTAATCATCCTACCCCCTCCCTCTCCCACAGAGTCCAAAAGACTGTGTCTCTTTTGCTGTTTCACATACAGGGTTATCGTTACCATCTTTCTAAATTCCATATATCTGCGTTAGTATACTCTATTGGTGTTTTTCTTTCTGGCTCACTTCACTCTGTATAATAGGTATGAGCCTATTCTTATACAATGTTCACACAGTTTTCATTACTGTTGTTTCATAGTGTCAAAACTAGGGAGAGTGAATCCTCAAATTTCTTCTTTTCTTTTAAACTCAGCTTTTTTAGTCCTTTTATTCTTTCATAAATTTTAGAATCAGTTTTATTCTAAATCTTGATTAATTGTTTACAAAAAAGGCTGCTGGTATTTTAATTGGGATTGAGGAATTTATAAAACAATTCTAGGGAATTAACAATACTGAGTCTTCTGATCCATTAATATGGCATATCTCTCCTTTTACTTGGATCTTTAGTTGGATCTTTCTCTATGTTGATAGTTTTCAGTTCATATTTCTTGTGCATTGTTCATTAAATTTATACCTAAGTATTTAATTCTTAATTTTTTGCTATTGTTGCTGATAATATTGTTTGTAATTTTTTTT
>SJXQ01008029.1:1527-19843 GCA_006408695.1 Aepyceros melampus | reverse complement strand
TATATTCCTAAGTATTTTATTCTTTTCATTGCAATGGTGAATGGAATTGATTCCTTAATTTCTTTTTCTACTTTCTCATTATTAGTGTATAGGAATGCAAGGGATTTCTGTGTGTTGATTTTATATCCTGCAACTTTACTATATTCATTGATTAGCTCTAGTAATTTTCTGGTGGAGTCTTTCGGGTTTTCTATGTAGAGGATCATGTCATCTGCAAACAGTGAGAGTTTTACTTCTTCTTTTCCAATCTGGATTCCTTTTATTTCTTTTTCTGCTCTGATTGCTGTGGCCAAAACTTCCAGAACTATGTTGAATAGTAGCGGTGAAAGTGGGCACCCTTGTCTTGTTCCCGACTTTAGGGGAAATGCTTTCAATTTTTCACCATTGAGAAGAATGTTTGCTGTGGGTTTGTCATATATAGCTTTTATTATGTTGAGGTATGTTCCTTCTATTCCTGCTTTCTGAAGAGTTTTTATCATAAATGGATGTTGAATTTTGTCGAAAGCCTTCTCTGCATCTAATTTTTATTTTTACTTTATTTTACTTTACATTACTGTATTGGTTTTGCCATACATTGACATGAATCCACCACGGGTGTACATGAGTTCCCAGTCCCGAACCCCCTCCCACCTCCCACCCCACATCATCTCTCTGGATCATCCCTGCGCACAAGCCCCAAGCATCCTGTATCCTGCATCAAACATAGACTGGCGATTCGTTTCTTACATGATAGTATACATGTTTCAGTGCCATTCTCCCAAATCTTCCCACCTTCTCCCTCTCCCTCAGAGTCCAAAAGTCCGTTCTATACATCTGTGTCTCTTTTGCTGTCTTGCATACAGGGTTATCATTACCATGTTTCTAAATTCCATATATATGTGTTAGTATACTGTAATGGTGTTTTTCTTTCTGGCTTACTTCACTCTGTATAATTGACTCCAGTTTCATCCATCTCATTAGAACTGATTCAAATTTATTCTTTGTAATTTTTTTTTGTTTTTGATTTGTTGCCAGATTGTAAACATCTGGTTATTTTTGTATATTGCCTTTATATCTAGCATTTTTATGTACTGTATTTTTACTAACTGCATTTCAAATTATATTCTGACTTTTATTTTGGTTACTTGGAAAGTTTTTCCTTAATTTCCATATGTTTAAAAAGTTCTAGTTTTATTTGTGGTAAGGATTTCTAGTTTAGTTCATTGGTGTTAGAAAACATATTCTGATTTTAGTCTTGTAAAATAAATTGGGACTTGCTTTAACTTCATATGATAACTATTGTAATAAATTTCAAAATTTACTTGAGAATAATGTGTATGCTAGAGGTGATGGTTATAGAGTTTTATATATGTCTTTTAAGTAAATTTGGCTATTACTGTTCAAATATTCTATAACCTTTCTTATTATTTTGTCCCACTTGTTATAGCAATTACTGAGAGATTTGTTAAACATTCCAACTGTGATTGTGGATTTAGGTCTGTCAGTTTTAATTTCATATCCTTTGAAGTTACAAAGGTGTCTTTTTAATGAATTCATATATTCTATTTTACCACTATGAAGTGTAAATCTCTTGGGTGATACTTCTTGTCTTAAGGTTTACTTTGTGTGATTAATGCAGTCATACTAGTTTCTTTCTTATGATTACTATTTCAATTACATATATTTTCCATCCATTTATTTTCATACTTTTTTATCTTTTATTATACTATTTTATCTTCTATCTTTTTGTATCAATTTTTATTATACTGTTTTATCTTATTATTCTATTTATATTTGTAACATGATATGATTTTTTAAAACTGTTTTTTTTTATTGAAGGATAATTCCTTTACAGAATTTTGCTGTTTTCTGTCAAACCTCAACATAAATCAGCCATGGTATCATAATATGATTTTTTCTCAAAAGAAATTACAGTATGCATCCTTTAATCACAATAATCTACCCTGAATTGATATTTTACCACTTCATAGACTATATAGGGAGCATATCATTTTAGTTTCATTTAGTGTCTCCTTCCTAAGTTTGTGCTGTTATCATATACTTCACTTTTACATAAGTTGCAAGCCTGAAAATGTATTATTGTAACTATTACCTAAGCATTCAGTGATTTTAATGTTTCCTATATAACTTCTCATGTTTACTTACATATTTACCTTTTGTATTCTTCATTCTATTGTGCATATTCATGCTTTTGACAAGGTTTGTCTTCCTTCAGTTTGAAGAAATCTATTATTTCATGTTCCTTGTAGCATGAGTGTAGTGGTGATGAGTCTTCTGCTTGTTTGTTTTTTTGTTGTTGTTTGTTTGTTTTTCTTGGTTTTGGTTTTTGCCTGCAATTGTCTTTTATTTATGCCTTTACTTAAAATTGTGGTTTGAGTATAGAATTCTATGTTGGCACTTCTTTTTTTAAATCCTAGCACATCTGAATGTAATATGTTGTTGTTATTTTTTTCTCCTGGCAGCCTTTTTCTTTATTTTCAGAATTTTGATCTTGATGTGTCTGTGGGTTTTTTTTTTTTATTCACACTGCTCATAATTTTCTTGACCTCTTGAAGCTATAGATTCATCTCTTTCATTGGTTTTGGAAATCTGTCTTTTGTTTTTCCCTCAGATTTTTTGCTGTGTTATTTTGCATATTGTCTCTTTATGGGAATCTCATTACACATATTAGATCATTTGACAGCATCTCACATACAATTGGCCTTCTGTATTCACAGATTCTGCATCTGTGAATTCAAGCAATTGTAGGTTAAAATATTTGGAAAAAAATTCAGGAAGTTCTGAAAAGCAAAGCTTGAATTTGGCATGCTCCAGCAACTACTTTCGTAGCATTTTATTTGTAACTATTTATATGGCATTTTGGAGAAGGCAATGGTACCCCACTTCAGTACCCTTGCCGGAAAATCCCATGGATGGAGGAGCCTGATAGGCTGCAGTCCATGGGGTCGCTAAGAGTTGGACAAGACTGAGCGACTTCACTTTGACTTTTCACTTTCATGCATTGGAGAAGGAAATGGCAACCCACTCCAGTATTCTTGCCTAGAGAATCCCAGGGATGGGGGAGCCTGGTGGGCTGCTGTCTCTGAGGTCACACAGAGTCAGACACGACTGAAGCGACTTAGCAGCAGCAGTGGCAGTAGCAGCATATGGCATTTAGTTTGTATTACGTATTATAAGTAATCTAAAGCTGATTTAAAATATATAGGAGTATTTTTGTAGGTCATGTGTAAATATTGCACCATTTTGTATGAGGAACTTGAGCATCTATAGATTTTGACATCTGCAGGAGGTTCTGGAGCCAACTCCCATAGATACTAAGGGACAAACTATATCTTTGATATTATGTTGCTTTCCTTCTCTCTCTCTTTCTCTCTGTCCTTCAGTTTGGATGATTTCTATTGATGTATCTTTGCTGAATTCAGTGTACCAGTAAGGCTATCCAATCACTTCTTGTATTTTTCAACTCAAGAATGTCCATTTGGCTTTTTGAATTCTGTTTCTTTAGTAAACGTTTTCATCTTTTATTCACTTTGTTTTTTATCAATTTTATCTAATATGTATATAAGTTATTTTAAAATCCTTGTCTGTTAATTTTAACATCTGGATCATTTATGGACTTACTTTTATTGATGATTTTTCCTTTTAATTGTGGATCACATTTTTCAGTTAGTTTGAATGTCCTATAATTTTCATTTATTCTACAGACATTGTTAAAAATCATCAAAATTGAGCTGATACTATCTTGTTCAAAAGAAGACATTTCTCTCTTATTTCAGGGTGCTAGGTCAAGGGGCTGCTCTTTGAGGCAAAGAAAAGTTGAGCAAAAGCAAAAAATCAACAGTGGGAACTGTATCAAACTTAAATGTTTCTGCACACGAAAAGAAAAAATCAACAAAATGAAAAGGCCACTTATAGAATGGAGAAAATTTTTGCAAACCATATATAAGAGAAAGGGTTAATATCTAAAATTTGTAAAGAACTCATACAATTCCATAACACAAAAACAAATAAACAACTTGATTTAAAATGAACAGAGGGACTAAGTAGACAGCTTTCCAAAGAAGATATTCCAGTGGCCAACAGGTACATGGAAAGATGTTCAGCATCCCTAATCATCAGGGAAATTTAAATCAAAACCACAGTAAGATATCACCTCACACTTGTTAGAATGGCTATTATCAAGAAGATTAGAGGTAGCAAGTGTTGGAAAGGATATAGAGAAATGGGAACTCTTATAATCCATTGGTGGGAATGTAAATTTGTTCAACCACTAAAGAAAATAATACAGAGGTTCCTCAAAAGATTAAAATTAAGTCTACTATATGATCCAGCAGTTCCATTTCTGAGTATTTACCCAAAGGAAATGAAAACAGGATATCAGAGATAAATGCACTCCCATGTTTATTGCAGCATAATTCTCACTAGCCAAGTTATGGAAACAACCTAAGTGCCCGTCAGTGGATGAGTGGATGAAGAGGAGGTGGTGTGTATATAAATGGAATATTACTCAGCCACGAGAAAAAAGGAAATCCTGCTATTTGTGACAATGTGGATGGACCTTGGGGACATTATACTAAGTGAGATAAATCAGACAGAGAAAGACAAATCCTGTACAATATTGCTTAGATGTGGAATCCAAAAAAGACAGAAGCATAACACAAAGAGTAAAATGGTGGTTACTAGGGCTGGGGTATGGTGGAGTAGGAGAAATACTGTTCAAGGTTACAGTCTTGTAACTAGAAGTCAATAAGCCCTAGAGATCTCATGCTCAGTAGAGTGAATATAGACAACAATATTGTATTGTAATTATCAAACATTACTTACTTCAGTCTCAAAAAAGAAGTGATTATATGATGTGATAAAGGAGCTAACTGTTACTAAAACAGCAATCATGTTAAATGCATAAACGTATCGAGTCAACATTTTGTCTCTCTTAAATTTAACAATGTTATATGTCAAATATATTTCAACTAAAAATGAAGTAAGAAAAGAAAAAAAGTTGAACTGAGGCTCAGGCTGCATTGCAAAAGGTTTGCTTTAGTTTACCTATGGTTTCAAGCACCTTGTGAATGATATCTATTCAGTCTATTACAGGCTTCATTCTCTACTGGTATCTATTAATTTCAAGACTATAGAGAAGTGTTTCTGGTTTTCTATCCATGCCTCTATCCTCCTATTCCACTACATACTCAACTAAAATTGCTGTTGGAGAGGCAGAAGGTGAAGAGAACCAGGTCTGTGGGGGTCCTCTAGGTGTCTCACTAGCCCACATGACATTAGAAAATTCCACTAGATTCTGTTTATCCTTGCAGAATCTCTGTGCTTATTATAGACCTAATCTCTGCTCAACTGTTTCTAGGCTTGACAAATGACCCCAAAGTGGAAAGTGGCCACTTATCTCTGCTCACTTAGGGAACACTTTTCGCTCTCTGGTATAATTCCTTTTACGTTACTTTTATCCATAGTTTTCTGATGTCGTAAAAAGTATGATTATTTAATCATCTTTTTTTAGCTGTTATGATGAAGATATTGTCTATATGACCTTCTTTCTCCTAACAAAAGCGGAACTCCTTACTTTTTAAAAAGCTATTGTGTACTGCTGTCTTTAGAATTCATTGTAGGATTGTTGTTTAATCAAAGATTTATAACAAGAATCTTTTGGTATTTTAATAACTAAATCTTAGGTTGGGATGAAGAGTGATCTTTTTTATGCATTTCCATTGCATAGTGAGATTTCTAGTTTCTTTTAACCCCCCTTTAAAAAAAGAAGCACGAATATAAATCATAAATATATGTGAAGATATGGTATTTTATACGTTGAATAAATAACTCAATGAAAGCAGTTGACTGTACCACTTTTAGTATAGCTATTATACTCCTGTTGCTCCTGTGTTTTCATAATGTTACCCTTTGACTTCAAAATGACTCTTGAAGAGTGTAAGAGAAGATATTAGGTCTATAGAAGAAAACCTTTCATAAAGTTTAAAGATATTCTTGTTCAATAGTTAAAAATTTGAGTTTCATTAAATTATGTTCGTTACCTAAATACTAACATTGGATTGTTCTAAGTGAACCTATTAAGCCAGTTGTCAGTGTTCCGTCTGAAGTTGTACATTTTATTTTACACTAATCAGTATGGGAAATGATTGATGAAATTGTGGTCTAGAGAAATCAGAGTGAACTTTTAGAAATTTTAAAGTATCCAATAGGCTAATTTATTGAAGTATTCTAAGATTTTTTTTTAAACTTTATTTTTCTTTGCATTTTTATTTTTTATTTTTTTAAATTTAAATTTTAATTGGAGGCTAATAATTTATGTTTTCATAAGGATATATTGTTTATTATTATCAATACATAATATTTTCAGCTTAGTATTATTTTTATTACCAGATTTTAGTGAAAGTTTTTTCAAGAGTTTGCCATGATCCTTTATTTCTCATTTGATCTGAACAATCTTTGTTAAATAGTTTTCAGAATCTTTACTATACACCAAGACTGATGAACTTGGAAAAATTCTGGAGTCCACTAGTGATCATGATTTTAATTAAATTTTTTTTTTAAGGAGGAAGACATTTTGGATCTTCTGGAACAATGTGAAATTGATGATGAAAAGCTGATGGGCAAAACTACCAAGTCTCGAGGACCAAAGGTACCTTCTCCCTTACTTCCTATCAAAGTAGACTCTTCTATGGACAGTTGATTTTCTTTTCACTTTTCTGATTCTATGAATGACTGATGCCACTTTAAAGAAACTTTGTGGACTATAGAATTAGATGACATTACCTTGTATTTAGGAGAAGCTTCATTTTGTTAGTTTTTCTCATTTTCTAATTCTGTCCTTAATCAAGTGAAAGTCCTATGAGTCAGAGTCAAATGAGACCTAGAACTGGTACCATCATTATATACTCAGTACTAAGCTTTCTTTATATCTTCAGACATATAATTTTCATAGATGTGTATAGCATTTTAGATAAGACAAATCATGATCTAGAGATACTAATGAGGAACCCCATCTTTTATTAGTCCTGCAATATTAAATTTGTGTAAGATAAAACAGTTAAAGTTTCTAAGAATACATAGAAATCTATCATGCTGGCAAAAATAGGCAAGTGTTTGCTTTACCTCCATGTGCTCTGTGCTTCATACATGTGTTCTTATGTTATATGTCAAAGGCTTTGCAAGTAAAGTAGGAAATTTAAATTCCTAAAATCTTGGAAAAATTTTCATTTCACTTTTTTTACACTTTACATTTGAGCAGTACTAAAACTATCACTTCATCCTCACAGATATCCTGCTCTGTCATGCATTCATGATTTTTATTACATGCCTGGAATGTCTGCTTATTAAAAAAATAATTGATTCACTGCTTGATTGACTGAAGTCCTCCTCCTAATCCAGCTGCTGTTGTGAAATCTTCCTCCCATGCCTCTTATTAGATCTAGATCATCTGTCCTCTCCTTCTATTGCTGTACCACAAATGACACTTTTATAAGACAGTTGTGACAAAAGATTGTATATTTGCCTTAGTATGAGCTTGTGAGTTCCTTGAAGATAGGAGATATATTTCACCTTTACACCTCTAGCACCTAGCATGGCATCTGGCACTTAGTAGGTTCTCAAAACCATTAGTTAAATTTGTTCAGTGTGTCCACAGGGACCTTGTTGACTAGTGGAAGGGCAGATAGATGAACCAGAAACCAAGGTATATTGTGGCAAGTACTGCAATTAAGAGAGTGAAAAGTGCTACAGCAACAGAGAAGAAAGGGATTGGTAGACTATGGATTGCCTCATAAAGGAAGCACCATTTCAACTGCATCTTGAGTAGTTCCCTAAACATACAAGAAGGGTAGAAAGACATTTATGGTAGAACGAACATGGAGGTATAACACTGCATACAGTATTGGAAAAACAACAAGGAATTTGGTATGACTCAAGTGAAAGATTCTTGGAGAGTAAATGGGTACAAGATGAACCTGGTGAAAGACATGTATCTGGTGAAGACCAGCAAATGGATGTCAGGCATTGTTCTTTTGAATTATGTGTTCTGTATTAAAGAACTGTAGGAAATGTTGTTGATAATTCCTTTGGAACAAATATATTTTTAGAGTATGAGTAAAAGTGAATACCTTCATGTTATTGTTTCATTTTGGAAAATATAGGGAAGTTTCTAAACTTTGTATATCAATTATTTAGCAATTTGGCAAACCAGATGTGAGGCAACCTGGGTGCACAATATTTGTGGAAGATTTGCAAATGCAAAGGCTCTAAGTCACCCTTCTACTGTCATAATTTCGTTTAGCTTCGTCAAATAAGGCTTATCATCCAAATAAAAATATTACCTCCAAGAGGATAGAATTCACACTGTGTATTTCTCAACCCCTCTTATTCCAGGCAAATAGTAAGGGCTAACAATGATGGCACTAGTGGTAAAAAACCCGCCTGCCAATGAAGGAGACATAAGAGACACACGTTCAATCTCTGGGTTGCGAAGATCGCCTGGAAAAGGGAATGGCAACCCACTCCAGCATTCCTGCCTGGGGAATCCCATGGACAGAGGAGCCTGACAGGCTACAGTCCATGGTGTTGCAGAGTCAGACGTGACTAAAGCAGCTTGGCACATAGCACAGCACAACAATGTACTTCTTGAAATGAAATGATTAATTTCTGTAGTTATTAACACTAGAAATATTTCCAAGTACTGAAAGTTGCATGATAAATCTGAAATAAAAGTACTTTTAAAACTTCTAGCATCCTGTACACTGAGGGGTCTGGAGTGTACTAAATTTCAAAATGGCCTTTCCTTTTTAGAGGGATGTTATCACACACCAAATATTGATTTCCAGCGTATTTACTGGTAGAATAATTGAAGGTATTCAAGGTCAAATGAAACTGGTACTAGGAGAAACAAAGTTTCAATTATCTAAGAATATAAGAAATATTTATTACCTATTAAATACATAAAAGTATGCTTATTCGCTCAGTTGTGTATACATAAATTATATCACATAAAGTTTTATCATTGTTCTTCGGCAAGTAGAATGCATTTGGTATTTGTTTTATTATTCTTTATACCATTTATATATTTTTAATATGCAACCAGGTTCATAATACAGTTGGACATAAAATGAATGGTATGGCTTGTGTTAGAACTCAATACCAGTTTACAAATTTCATTTTGTAGTTAAGGCACTGTTTGAAGTTTATTTGCTATGACTTCTTATTAATTACTGCTTAAACAATGTATTTTTAACTAGTCCCAAATGCATGTATGAAACAAAGATTTAGCTGTCCATTTCTGTTTGCGATTCTTTGTAGACTCAAATAACTCATTTTGTAGTCAAGTTCCTTAAGAAACTTTAAAGCTGTTTGCCTACTTGCAGGAAGGTACTACTAGCAAGCTTCATTGTGCCCTTGTTTCTTCTGGGTATGCTAGACTTCTGAAGAAACATCTTTCTCTAGAATTCATATTCCCCAAGACTATCAAAATGTTTGATGATTGTGTTACTGGTAAATGTTTTTCTGTGTATCTCTTTGAACATTGTTAGCTCTCAGTAAATATTAGACTATCAAAAGAAGAACATATCTTAAATACAGGTTGGTACTTTAGTGTATTAAATTAATTCCCTGCTTTCTTTTTCATCCTTTGCTAAGACAGTGACTTTAAGACTGTGCTTTGGCTTACTATGTATTCCAGGCACTTTGTGAAATGCTTTTTCTTTATCTTTCCATCCTACACTGCTACATGAGAGGGCATACCCCATTTCCATGAAATCCCAGGGTAACCAAGGATTTCATTACAGTGTATGCTAACATCAAAACATTTTTGTTTAACAGAGAACAAGAAACTAGTATACAACTGCATGAACCTTCCCAGGCAGAAATAAGAGGCATATAGCATGTGTAAGGAGAAGGCAAGGGCACCCCAGTCCAGCACTCTTGCCTGGAAAATCCCATGGACGGAGGAGCCTGGTGGGCTGCAGTCCATGGGGTCGCTAAGAGTCGGACACGACTGAGCGACTTCACTTTCACTTTTCCCTTTAATGCACTGGAGAGGAAATGGCAACCCACTCCAGTGTTCTTCCCTGGAGAATCCCAGGGATGGGGGAGCCTGGTGGGCTGCCATCTATGGGGTCACACAGAGTCGGACACGACTGAAGCGACTTAGCAGCAGCAGCAGCAGCAGCAGCAGCATGTTTAATTGTCTCTTAAAATGACTAAGTTATGAAACTGTGTTACTCTACTTGGTTGTGCACATTCCTTCTGAAGTGAAGATGTTCCACTTCCCTTATGTTTTATTCCTTCAGCTGTCATCATTGGAAACACATTGACTGGGAGATTCAGCAACAAGTGATTCTGATAGAGATACTGGAACATGTTATCATGGCATTTTGAATCTTTACAAACTTACCCATCTACATAGCACTTATTTTCTTTAAAAAATTATTTAATACTGAAATTTTTATATTATATCTCCTTTTAAAATGTAGTGTGGGCAATGAAAAGCAATGTTGTTCCATTATGACCAGACCCTATATGTCAAAGGCAGGAATCCTCCAAGAAAAGACATGAGCCAATTTGGAATGTGGAAACCTAACTAAAAATTTTGTTTCTTAAAGTGTCCATAATGAAGTTAGACATGTGAGGAATATCTTGCTTCTTGTTGTACATTATTCAAATGGATAGGCTCATAGACTGTTTTAAGATGTGGCCTGTTTTGTTTATAGTGAATTATCTTACTTATGATGGCTTATCGGACTGCTGCTTTCTTATTTTATTTTTTGCCTCTTTTGCTTTTCTTTTTCTTCCTTCTCTCCTCTTCCGTTGTCTCTCACAAACTCACATGCACACGTACACATATACACATTTATGAGTGATTTTGAACATTTTGTTGGTCAGCCTCTGAGTCTATTTGCAACCCCAGTGGACTGCGGCCCACCAGGCTTCCCTGTCCTTCACTATCTCCCGCAGTTTATTCATACTCATGTCCATTTAGTTGGTGATGCCATCCAACCATCTCATCCTCTGTCTCCCCCTTCTCTTCCTGACCTCAATCTTTCCCCAGCATCAAGGTCTTTCCAATGAGTCGGCTCTTCACATCAAGTGGCCAAAGTATTGGAGCTTCACCTTTAGCGTCAGTCCTTCCAATGTATATCTAGGGTTGATTTCCTTTAGGATTGACTGGCTTGATCTCCTTGCAGTTCAAGGGACTCTCACGAGTCTTCTCCAACACCACAGTTCAAAAGCATCAGTTCTTTAGCACTCAGCCTTCTTTATAGTCCAACTCTCACATCTGTACATGACTATTGGAAACGCCATAGCTTTGACTCTATGGACCTTTGTCAGCAAAGTGATGTCTCTGCTTTTTATTACACTGTCTAGGTTTGTCATGGTTTTTCTTCCAAGGAGCAAGTGTCTTTTAATTTCATGTCTGCAGTCACCATCTGCAATGATTTTGAAGCCCATGAAAATAAAATCTGCCACCTTTTCCACTTTTTCCTCATCTATTTGCCAAGTGGGAAACTAGAAATACTAAACTAATCATGTGCATGAGACTTTCTGAATTCTAACAAAATAAACATTTCCTTCCATTTTAGCCTCTGTCTTCCATGCCTGAGAGTACCGAGATAATGAAAAGACAGAAGTACTACAGCAGTGACAGCAGCTATGGCAGTAGCAACAGCTCTTCAGAATCCGACGACAATGAAAAAGACGAGTACCAAAATAAGAAAAGAGAAAAGCAAGTTACATATAATCTTAAACAGTCCAACCACTACAAATTAATCCAACCATCCAGTAAGTTAAATTCTTCTAGCTTAGTTTTTATGTGAAAAAGTATGGAACTGAAATCACTGAACTCAATAAAAGACCTTGGGCCAAATGAACCCTTCTGTGTGAGGAGACATAGATTCCACCCCACTTCCTTCCCCAACCAGACCTCAGTTAGGTCTGGATCTCACAATCCCTTTCGGGGTCTGCAAATGGAAAAAAGGGGTTTGACTTAAGGATCTCTGTGGTCTTTTGTTCCATATTTCAAAGTCTTCGTTAAGTCCTAAATTTCTGCATGAGTCTTTGAAACTGTGCCTCATGGTTGATCTGTGATGGCATTCTCTTTTAAGCCCCGGTATTCTCTCATTCCATTCCCCATTCTGTCATTCATTTTGTTTTATATTCTCCCCTATTTCAAAAAATGTGTGTATCTCTCTAGGTATTTGACTTGAATGTATCTGTGAGCCACACAACTGTGAAATAGTTGAAGTTTTGTTCCCTCCCATTTTCATCATGGGTAAGCACTTCAGTCAGGACTTTGGTGTACAGGAAGTATTCAGGAGAAGAACCAACCAGCTTCTCTGTTTCCTTCTTTCCTGCTGCCTTTTTCTGCTTTCTTCCTTTATTTCTTCCCCCATTTTCTCTCTCTTTCAATCCCAAGTGTCCAGTGTCATGTCTGTGATTCTTCTCTCATCCCCAGATGTCCAGCTTGGTGTTGGTGTTGCCCAGGCTCAGTCGGATGCCCCTTCCTGATGTAGTCTCCAAGGCAGGGCTTTTCTTCGCCTCTGTCACTCATCTCTCTGACTGCCGTGTCCTCCACTGTCCCAGAGCTCCACAAAGGGACTGGTTCAGTCACTCAATAAACACATTTCTGAGCCTCCGTTGCTCTGGCTCCAGCAATGGCTTAATATGGTAGTTTCCTGATAAACTCGGCCTTCCATATTTATGGGAAAAATGCATAAGCAATGCAGAATTAATATATGAAGATTTTTAAGGATCTTTCTTTTACTTTCAAATTATTCCATAAAAATACTTCCTGTCTTTGAGAGCTTATATGTTTTAAGGGGAAGTAGTGCATTATGTTTCATTTTTTATTTACTCTTTTAATGTATGTTTATTGAGCACCTGTTTCAGAGTTTGTAAGCTCTTTTATCCATTATTTCCTTTATCTTAAAGACTCCTTAAGTACTTTCAGTATGTCTCTGTGTAAGTATGGCTCTGTTTCTCTTTTGGAAGCTGACATTGTTCTGCCCAGATTTAATTGGTTTTGGAACCCTTTCCTATTGGCTAATGTGGATATATCCCTAACAGCATGAACCGGCAGAGGATGGAATAGGGATGAGAAAAACTACAGGGTTCTTGTACTCAGATTCTTTTTTCTTCTAAGACTAGTAGTTTTAATAAATTGAGATTAGACAAAGAGTATACTAAAAGTGTTTTTAAGTATGAATTCACATTTTAAAGCTTGTCTAATTCAATTAACGCTTTTCTCCTTATTAGTTGTATTTTGTTTTCGTAGCCATTAAGAATTGCAACAAAAGTTTCAATTTCTTATATTCTCTATTTAATCTTACAATAAGGAATGTTATAGCCACAAGCTTTCTTTGAATTTTCTTCCAAAGAGATGTTGATAACTGAGGATAAAAATTCAGATTATGTACAACACTTTCTGTTGTAGAGGGTTAATATAGGAAATTTAAACTTGTTACAGTACCAAAGGATATATTTTGATTTGATATATGGTTCAGTTCTGTTCAGTTCAGTCGCTCAGTCGTGTCTGACTCTGCGACCCCATGAATCGCAGCACGCCGGGCCTCTCTGTCCATCACCAACTCCTGGAGTTCACTCAAACTCACGTCCATCGAGTCAGTGATGCCATCCAGCCATCTCATCCTTTGTCATCCCCTTCTCCTCCTGCCCCCAATCCTCCCAGCATCAGAGTCTTTTCCAATGAGTCAACTCTTGGCATGAGGTGGCCAAAGTACTGGAGTTTCAGCTTTAGCATCATTCCTTCCAAAGAAATCCCAGGGTTGATCTCCTTCAGAATGGACTGGTTGGATCTCCTTGCAGTCCAAGGGACTCTCAAGAGTTTTCTTGGTAGTCCTATGCAAAACTATATGAAGTATTTTTTCTCAGATAATTTATGCATGAAAGTTTCAATCATTTTTTGTTAGTCTACCTAAATATCATTGACACATTCAAACTCACGTCCATCGAGTCAGTGATGCCATCCAGCCATCTCATCCTTTGTCATCCCCTTCTCCTCCTGCCCCCAATCCTCCCAGCATCAGAGTCTTTTCCAATGAGTCAACTCTTGGCATGAGGTGGCCAAAGTACTGGAGTTTCAGCTTTAGCATCATTCCTTCCAAAGAAATCCCAGGGTTGATCTCCTTCAGAATGGACTGGTTGGATCTCCTTGCAGTCCAAGGGACTCTCAAGAGTTTTCTTGGTAGTCCTATGCAAAACTATATGAAGTATTTTTTCTCAGATAATTTATGCATGAAAGTTTCAATCATTTTTTGTTAGTCTACCTAAATATCATTGACACATCTAACTACTTAGTTATTCTGTCTGCATTCTAATGTATGCAGAAGAAAAAATGAAAATCTCTTGTGATTCAAGAGAAAGTCTTGTTTTCCTTCTGCAGCTATAATCAGATTATACATATCCAAACCATCATCATAAGCCCTTGAAGAAAGAGGGCCAAGGTGTACGTATTAGTACCTGCTTTATGAGTATTCCTTAGGAGAAGATTGACCAATGGTGTGTTTCCCACACAGCCCTTTTCAGAAGTGCCATTCTTTCAAAAACTAGTTTGACTTTCAGAAAGAGATTAACAGTTGGAACAAATGGAAGCTTTTTTTGTTTGTTTGTTTGACATCTTTTATATAGCTTGAATGAGTATCCTTTTTTTATACTCTGCAGAACTAAATAGGACTATTAGACTTATCATCAATTCAAAATATCCTTTAGAACTACATCTCTAAATATAAGGCTCAAGTCCATTGCCTTTATAAAAGTTTACCTTTTTTTCAGCTATTGAAGAGAAATATTTGGGTATTGAACCTGCCTTTATGTGAGTTTTGTGAAATTATTTAATTAATGAAGAGTGATATATTTCCTAAGCAGAGAGAAAACATACAACAGAGACTATATAGCACATATGTGCTAGAAAAGGTATAGATGTTCGTAGTATTGAATAACGTTCTATTTCTTTGTGTCAAGCATTAAAATTTGTCAAGAATAATTGGTTCTCCCTTTAAATCTTCTCAATTTGCACAAACATAGAAGATATTCTATGATTTTTGCTAGTTGTTCTGATAACAATCATTGATCCATTTTTTTCTTCATTTACATATTTTACTATGGTAATTTAAATCTAATTTTTAAAATTCATCTGTCCTGTGAATAAGGACTTGTCTGTCTAGTACTACTCTTATAGTAACCAGCTATATACTCTTTGTTCTTCTGTTATGTTATTATTATTGCAATAATTGCATCCCTCCTAGGTGGCGCAGTGATAATCAACCCGCCCTCCAATGTAGGAGCTGCAAGAGATGCAAGTTTAATCCCTGGGTTGGGAAGATCCCCTGGAGTAGGAAATGGCAACCCGCTTCAGTATTCTTGCCAGAAAAATTCCATGGACAGAGGAGCCTGGCAGGTTACAGTCCATGGGGTCGCAAGGAGTCAGATACAACTAAGCACACAATCACACATTATTATTATTATTATTTTATTTTCATGGGCCCTAAATTTGATAACATCAATTTATCCTGGCCATTCTCCCCTATTTATTTTCCCCTGTGAATCTTGCTGTAAAATATTCTGTTTCTAACATCTGCACAGATTCTAATAAGTGACCAGTCTACATTATAGAAAAAAGGAGCATGCTGGCCTTAAGCTAGGATTTAGAACTGAACCTGGCAATCTTCTTGTCGTATGACAAGTTCTTTCTCTGAGTCTCCACGTGATAGAGATTTGTACTCCAGAGGGTTTCTGTGAGAACAAAAATAATAGTGTACTGCCTAGCAGTACCACCTAGCATGATGCCTGGTTTGTAGACTGTGTTCCATACATGTTAGCTTTCTGTTCTTCTGGTCCTTTTGTCAAGTTTCAAGAATAGAACACTAAAGTACTGTTTAAGTATTATTCTCACAAGAGCCATTCTTTATACATGACAGAGTTTCTGCACTGTGTTCACTGTTTAAATCGAAGAAATAACTCCAGATTTATATTCTCAGATGATGCTGATGCTTTGGCACTTACTGCCACCCTTCTAGGGCTTCTCTGGTGGCTCAGCAGTAAAGAACCCACCTGCCAATTCAGGAGACGTGGATTCGATCCCTGGGTTGGAAAGATCCCCTGGAGAAGGAAATGGCAACCCACCCCAGTGTTCTAGCCTAGAAAATCCCATGGGCAGAGGAGATTGGTGGGCTATGATCCATAGGGTCACAAAGAGTCAGACATGACTTAGCAACTAAAACCACAAGAATCACCCTGCTAATCATTAGTTTGTATAGATACAATACAGTGGAGGACTTCTACTAACTCTGCTACTGTGCGATCCCTTTTCTTCATCATCCATAGACTCCATAAGGCGTTCAGTCAGTTGTCCTCGGTCCATCTCTTCTCAGTCACCATCCTGTGCAGACATCCGCCCCTTTTCTGCTCAACAAGTGATATCAGCATCCCGGCCGACTTCAGGGTCTCGATCACATTCTTTAAACCGTGCCTCCTCCTACACAAGGCATCTGCCTCAAAGTAATGATGCCAGCTCCTCTGACTCTCTGATGGTAAGTCTTCTGTTCTGTTCCCCTGAGATGAGTGCTGTACTTGGGATTTAGGTGGCAGAGGGATGAGCTGGGAAGAGGATAGATTGAACATCAAATCCTTTCTATTCAACTCATGGTCTCCTGGAATTTGGATTATTCCTTTTTCTTCACCTATAACCAAGTATGGATTCTTAAAAGATCCTACCTCACGGAGTAGGGTAATTTTGCATTGATTGTACAGTGTATCTGAATTTGGGGAATTTTGTTTTATGGAAAATTTTCCTTAATGGGACTATTGATAAGTAAGTTAAAAAATTAACTAATGGTAAATTATCTTTAGAGCACTGAAGTATGGAATGTTTAATAATGTGTTCTATATATTAAATTAGCATATAGTATTATATATATAGATATATATAATATTTCCTCCTTTAGCATAAATCCTAGAGATTCAGTATCGAGGAATTGTTTTACAACCAAGTTTTCTAGTAAATGCTCAAATATTGGGTTGACCAACAAGTTTAATCAAGTTTAAAACCCAAATGAACTTGTTGGCCAACTCAGTAAATACATCCATGTTCGTTTACATAGACCAATGACTTATTTAATTTATTTAATGTGGATGTTGCTTCCAAAGGAAAGAGTCTGAAAAGTATAAGTGAATGAATTTCACTTGGTAACAAGTTTCTTTTTTTCTTTTTTTGCTAATCACGAATTGCCTGAGATATATGTAGAAAATGAACTTTTTTAAACACTTTTTTTTTTGGTATTTTGAGCTACATAAAATGCAACTGTGTGGAAGCGTGAAAGACACTTTTGGGAAATCATATCCATTTAATCCTAAGATTTTAATGCTAAGAACAAATGCAAAAACATTATTTTCTTCCTTTTTCATCATTATCTTTTCAGTCAAAAGTGCATCATTTTTACCTAGAAAAGTCTTTTAGATTATAGTGACACAGTGAAATAAGACCCCCTCCAAATATCTGTATTCTTTCAAATTTAAGAGTGAGTCTCTGCGGAAACTGAGACCAAAAGAACAAGAAGATGACCTAACAAGTCAGACCTTATTTGTTCTCAAGGATATGAAGATCCGGTTTCCAGGAAAATCAGATGCAGAATCATTAATTCTGATAGAAGATGTGAGTATTTGTTGTATATAAAATTCCAAGGAGCTCATACATTTTTATTCTTCTTCTTAAAATATTAAAATTTATTTCCTGATGTCATTATCTTCAGTGACATAGTAAACTTAAATGACCTCCACAAGCTTTAGAAGATAGAGGGGTTATTAGAATTATTATGATTCATGAGCAATTAGATCACATTTATAATCAGCAATGCAAAATATCTTTTAGTGTATAGTTCCATTTTAATGATGCTTCATCAAGTTGAAAATAATTAGTGTTAAGTAGTTATTTGTTCTTAATGATGAAAGACACATCAAGTTAAGCTTGCTTCTATAAAGATTTTGAAAGATTTAATATGGAATGAGATAATAAGGAAAAAAGTGGGCCATGGGCATGAAGTAAATATTTGAATATGATACCTTGAATGGTATTAGTCGAATTTTGAAATGACTTAACGTTTTGTTTTCCTGTTACATATGCATTTGCGCCACCCAGTGGAACGTTCTAAAATGGCAGAGTCCTAAAAGTCACATTAAAGTTTGTAACTTACTCCTGATTTAGAAAGAAGGTCCAAGATATTAAAATATTCGAGTGAAATAGCATTTCTTCACTCAAAGTTCTATTGATATTTCTTATTAAAACATCCTT
>SJXQ01008027.1:182245-200072 GCA_006408695.1 Aepyceros melampus | reverse complement strand
CAACCAGTCCATTCTGAAGGAGATCAACCCTGGGATTTCTTTGGAAGGAGTGATGCTAAAACTGAAGCTCCAGTACTTTGGCCACCTTATGCGAAGAGTCGACTCATTGGAAAAGACCCTGATGCTGGGAGGGATTGGGGGCAGGAGGAGAAAGGGACGACCGAGGATGAGATGGCTGGATGGCATCATGGACTCAATGGACGTGAGTCTGAGTGAACTCCGGGAGCTGGTGATGGACAGGGAGACCTGGCGTACTGCGATTCATGGGGTCGCAAAGAGTCGGACACGACTGCGCGACTGAACTGAATTGAACTGAGCCATATGCTCTATGTCACAGCTTCTCAACTCTGGTTATAACACAAAAGCAATCATAGATGATATGTAACTGAATGAGCATGACCATGTTGCAATAAAATTTTATTCCTGGACACTGAAACATGAATTTCATGCAAATATTATATATCACAGGGACTTCCCTGGCGGTCCTGTGGTTAAGAGTCCGGGCTTCCAATGCAGGGGGCGCAAGTTCAAACTCTGATTGGGGAACTAAGATTAAGATCCTACATGCCGTGAGGCACAACCAAAAAGAAAAACATCCTGTTTATTTAAAAAAAAGGAGTGGATTATATTTGATTTAAGTGTTGTGACAAAATATTCTCTTGATTTCATTTTCCCAAACATTAGTAATTGTAGTATTAGTCGTTCAGTTGTTGCCATTTCCTTCTCCAGGGGATCTTCCCGACATAGGGATCAAACCCAGGTGTCCTGCATTGCAGGCAGATTCTTACCTTTTGAGCCACATTAAAAGATATAAAAACCATCCTTAGCTTGGGAACTGTACAAAAGCAAATGACAGGCTAGATTGTACTTGGGTGCTACAGTTTGCTGACCCCTGTCCTAAGCCCACCCTGCCCAATGTTTTCACTTGGCTTTCATCACCTTCTAACAGTCTGTAATATTTACACTTGTTATGTTTATTATCTAACTTCCCCACTAGTCTGTCAGCTTCAAAAAGGCAGGGACTGGGGACTTTCCTGGCGGCCCACTGGTTAAGAATCTGCCTTGCAATGCAGGGGACGCAGTTTCCATCCAAGGTTGAGGAATTAAGGTCCCAAGATTCAACACAGCTGAATAAATAAATGTATCTATTTTTAAAAGACAGGGATTTTGTCTGGCTGGCACATGGTAGGTGCACAATAAAGATTTGTTAAACGATTGACTCCTTGAATGAATCCTATTGATTACTGAAAGGTGAACTGAATCTTTATTTCCACCACCTTCCTCACCTGGGGTAACCATGGCCAGTGCCCATCCAGAAGGAACCTGCTAAATGATGAGCCCAAGAATTACAGGCTGGAAGGAAGAGATGAGCAGGGAACCACTTCCTCTCACCCTGACCTTTGGCCTTCATGAGTTCATCCTGTCTGTGATGTCATGGGTCAGCCGACCTGAGAGCTATCACAGGTGAGGGGCATGCCAAGGGCACAGCTCATCCGCTCGGAGATGCCACCCTGCCTCAGATTATCACAGGAAGGAGGAGTGACTCACCTCCTCAGATGTGGAAGCTTCCTGGGACAGAGCCAGGGCAACCCCCTCCCTGCCCCGCCTTCTCTGTGAACCTTCCGTCTCCTGCCCACCTGGGGCTTCATCCTGGTGATTATGGCAACAGCCAGCTAGGTGCTCACTGTGTCAGTTACCATGAGTGTGATTATGTGAATTTCACAGATCTCATATCCCCATTTTCTTTTTTTTAATTAAAATTTAAATTTTATTCATTGTTGACTGCCCTGAGTCTTCATTCCTTTGTTGGGCTTTCTCTAGTTGCAGCAATCGGGGGGCTACCCTTCTCTGCAGTATGTGAGCGTCTCATTGCCGTGGCCTCTCCTGTTGCAGAGCATGGGCTCTCGGCACATGAGTTTTAGTACAGTTGTGGCTCGCGGGCTGACTTGCCCCGTGGCATGTGAGATCTTCCCAGACCAGGGATTGAACCTGTGTCCCCTGCATTGGCAGGTGGGTTCTTACCATCAGGGAAGTAAGTCCCTATCCTCATTTTCTAGAAAAGTAAACTGAGGCTCAGAGAATAAGCTAACAACTTACTTAGAAAGGAGAAGAGCTGGGATTCATTCCCAGGGCCTTCTGCCTCCAGGGCCTTGACCACTGAACTCCACGGTCTCAAATTCATCCCTCTGCCCAAGACATCAGCCGTCACATCCTGAATTTCAGGTTTCAACTCTAGGCCAGTGGCACCTCCTCATACTGTCCAATCATGGGATGGGATCAATGGTGCCACAAGATCCAGAATTGAGGCCTGGGACGGAGAAAATTCTCAACAAATGTGAGCTCTAGTTAGTATTTGCCCAACTATTTATCCTCCTGTTGTTTGGCTATATTTTCCACTAGAGTCATTTTGAGGGGAAGGGAGGATTTTAAAGTCGCTATATAAGAGCTGAAAGCATATGTTATTTAAAAGTGGCTTTTAAAAAAACTCTCACATGTCTTGTAAAAAACAAAACATTTCTGGAGCACTCAGCGGGTGTCAGGACAACATTCTAAGCACTTTACACATCCTTATAAAAAGGGCTGTGAAATTTAGGAGCTTGGGGTTAACATGCACACATCACTATATATAAAATAGATAACCAACAAGGACCTCCTGTATAGCACAGGAAACTCTACTTGATATTCTATAATAACCTACATGGGAAAAGAATCTGAAAAAGAATGAATATATGTATATTATAACTGAATCACTTTGCTATACACCCGAAGCTAACACAACATTGTAAATCAGCTATGCTTCAGTAAATTTTTTTTAAAGGCTGTTGAGGTCGGATTTTATTATACCCATTTCAGCAATGGGGAGAGCCAAGCATAAATTTCCTGTCTCTGGGTACGCCACCACAAAGACGTTTTATTTTTTTCTGCAAACTTTGGAGTTGATCACTGAACAGTGGTTTGAATAAAGCTCATGTTGAGGTTAAAACCTCTGACTAATGGGCTTCCCTGGTGGTTTAGTGGTTAAGAATCCACCTTGCAATGTGAGGAACACCGGTTCGATCCCTGGCCCGGGAAGATTCCTCATGCCACAGAGCAGCTAAGCTCGTGTTCCACATCTGCTGAGTCCGCACACTAGAGCCTGTGCTCTGCAACAAGAGAAGCCACTGTAATGAGAAGCCTGTGTACTGCAATAAAGAATAGCCTCCACTTGCCTCAACTAGAGAAAGCCTGTGTGTAGCAAAGACCCAGTGTAGCTAAAAATAAAATAAATACATCTTAAAAAGAAAAAAGAAAAAAACTCTGAATAATGACCGAAGGCCATTGAACAGAGTTAGCTTGAACTGAGGATTCACAGTATCTTACAAATCCTTATTATTATATATTAGGATCATAGTATGAGAAAGATGGTCATACTATGAGAAGGAGCAACAAACTCATGAAACACACGCTTATTGAGTGGAATAGCCTTCAGGGATTTGGCTTTGTTTGGAAGGAAGGGTTTTTCCTGAGAACACAGAATTGAATGCCTGGGATGTGTGGGTTCCCCCTGACTAGGAGTGTCACGGATGATAGTAGATTGCAGTCAGGTATTGTGTTGTGTTCATACATACATGTGTTTCATACAACATGCTGTGCTGTGCTTAGCTGCTTCAGTCGTGTCTGACACTCTTTGCGACCCCATGGACTGTAGCCCACCAGGCTCTTCTGTCCATGAGATTCTCCAGGCAAGAATACTGGAGTGGGTTGCCATTTCCTATTCCATGGGATCTTCCCAACCCAGGGATCGAACCCTCATCTCCAGCATCTCCTGCATTGGCAGGCAGATTCTCTACCACTGAGCCACCAAGGAAACCTAAAATCGCTTTCGGTTTACAGAAAAGCTGCAAATAGAGTACAGTAGTTCCCATATTCCCCTTTCCCAGTTTCCCCTCAGGTTAGCATCTCATAAAACCATGGTACATTTGTCAAAAGTAAGACATTTCTTTTGGTATAATATTATTAACGAGACTACAGACTTTAGTTGGATTTTACGCAATTTTCCCCACTGTATGTCTAATCTAAATTTTCCACTGTATAGTTGAGCTTTTTTAAAAACATTGAGAGAGCAAGGACCACTTGTCTATGTAAGGAAAGGGCAGACTGGCCCTTATAAGCGGAGAAGATGAGCTCAGCTATTGTCCCGGTTGTAATCTGGTGTCAGCTTCCTGAGAGTCTATGAAAACCCATTCTGGAAAATTCAGTGGGCGAGTTCAGTTCAGTTCAGTTCAGTCGCTCAGTCGTGTCCAACTCTTTGCGACCCCATGAATCGCAGTACACCAGGCTTCCCTGTCCATCACCAACTCCCGGAGTTCACTCAGACTCACGTCCATTGAGTTCGTGATGCCATCCAGCCATCTCATCCTCAGTCGTCCCCTTCTCCTCCTGCCCCCAATCCCTCCCAGCATCAGGGTCTTTTCCAATGAGTCAACTCTTCACATGAGGTGGCCAAATACTGGAGCTTCAGCTTTAGCATCATCCCTTCCAAAGAAATCCCAGGGCTGATCTCCTTCAGAATGGACTGGTTGGGTCTCCTTGCAGTCCAGGGGACTCTTGAGAGTCTTCTCCAACACCACAGTTCAAAAGCATCAATTCTTCAGCGCTCAGCCTTCATCACAGTCCAACTCTCACATCCATATATGACCACAGGAAAAACCATAGCCTTGACTAGATGGACCTTAGTCGGCAAAATAATGTCTCTGCTTTTGAATATACTATCTAGGTTGGTCATAACTTTTCTTCCAAGGAGTAAGTGTCTTTTAATTTCATGGCTGCAGTCACCATCTGCAGTGATTTTGGAGCCCCCAAAAATAAAGTCTGACACTGTTTCTACTGTTTCCCCATTTATTTCCCATGAAGTGATGGGGCCAGATGCCATGATCTTCGTTTTCTGAATGTTGAGCTTTAAGTCAACTTTTTCACTCTCCTTTTTCACTTTCATCAAGAAGCTCTTTAGCTCCTCTTCACTTTCTGCCATAAGGGTGGTGTCATCTGCCTATCTGAGGTTATTGATATTTCTCCCAGCAATCTTGATTCCAGCTTGTGTTTCTTCCAGTCCAGCGTTTCTCATGATGTACTCTGCATAGAAGTTAAATAAGCAGGGTGACAATATACAGCCTTGACATATTTTAGCTCCTCTTCACTTTCTGCCATAAGGGTGGTGTCATCTGCCTATCTGAGGTTATTGATATTTCTCCCAGCAATCTTGATTCCAGCTTGTGTTTCTTCCAGTCCAGCGTTTCTCATGATGTACTCTGCATAGAAGTTAAATAAGCAGGGTGACAATATACAGCCTTGACATACTCTTTTTCCTGTTTGGAACCAGTCTGTTGTTCCATGTCCAGTTCTAACTGTTGCTTCCTGACCTGCATACAGATTTCTCAAGAGGCAGGTTAGGTGGTCTAGTATTCCCATCTCTTTCAGAATTTTCCACAGTTTATTGTGATCCACACAGTCAAAGGCTTTGGCATAGTCAAGAAAGCAGAAATAGATGTATTTCTGGAACTCTCTTGCTTTTTCCATGATCCAGCAGATGTTGGCAATTTGATCTCTGGTTCCTCTGCCTTTTCTAAAACCAGCTTGAACATCAGGGAGTTCACGGTTCACGTATTGCTGAAGTCTGGCTTGGAGAATTTTGAGCATTACTTTACAACATGTGAGATGAGTGCAATTGTGTGTCTAAGGCTCCCACACCTGAGAGCCTGTGGAAGGGCTGGGGCATTCTCAGAAGGCAAAAACACATCAGTGTGTGTAGCTGTTAGGGCTGAAATGTGGTCAGCTCTGCATTTTTGCCTTCTGAGAATGCCCCAGCCCTTCCACAAGCTCTCAGGTGTGGGAGCCTTGTACCGCATTTATCGGGAGAGGAATGAGAATTCTCAGTGGGCCCAACATCCCATCACTGAGTGAGATAAGATATCCATCATGATGGAAACAAGTCAAGTACAGACAAAAATATGGTTTGCCTTCACCCAGCCATTCTCTCTTTAGGTTAAAAATCAAAGCAAACTACAATGGCAATTGGCATACTGGTGGTGACAGTTCATCAACACAAGTGTCCCTTGAGTCACATGGTTCTATTTGGACTGGTAGATGTCTAACCGTGATACTCAGCTGCCGTGTGAGGATTTTCGTCATCCTGGGAATTCTCCTCCCTTCTGCCCTACATCAGGCTCCTTGTGTCTTGCATCCCAATTCTTCCTCCTTCCTGGTGATGTTCTCATTTTGGTGGAGCTCATCCTGAAGCTTCATGAGGAATGTAAATTTCTGAGAGCCTGCACATGAGACAATGTCTTCAACTTCCCATTTTAATCGACTGATATCATCATCATCTCCATCACCATTTTCTGTCACCTTCCCACCCTTCCAAAGCTTATTAAATCTTTCTGTCCTGAGTTCTGAAGTTTCACAGTGACATATCCTGTGTTTCCCTAGTGCCTCAGTGGTAAAGAATCAGCTTGCTAATTCAGGAGATGCAGGTTCCATCCCTGTTTCAGGAAGATCCCCTGGAGAAGGAAATGGCAATCTACTCCAGTGTTCTTGCCTGGAGGATCCCATGGACAGAGGAGCCTGGTAAGCTACCCAGCCCATGGTGTCATAAAGAGTGGGACATGATTGAAGTGATTTGGCATGCATGCATCCTGGGAAGGGCCTGTTTTTATCAACTCTGGTGGACACAAGCAGGGGGCAAGTAGAAGCAAGAAGACCCAGTGGGGAGGCTGTTGAGATGGTCCAGACAGAAGACAAGGCTGAATAAGACCAGGTTTCGGGGGCAGTGACGGTGGAGAGATGTGCTCATATTTTGGATAGATTTTGAGAGTAGAGCTGAGAGAATTTGATGTCAGATTGGATAGAGGATGAGACAGAAACCGAAGAATCAAGGACAACTCCAAGGTTTTGGGGCTTGAGCAACTGCAAAGACAAGTTACCTTTCCTGAGATAAGAAAGAGACAAAAGAACTGGGCAAGAAAATCAGGAAATTGTGTTTTAATGTGTTAATCTGGAGATACCTCTTATCCAATGGAGATGTTAAACAGGCAATTGGACAGAGAGTTTGGAGTTCATGGGGAGAAAAATTTGGGAGCCAACAGCTCATCAATGGTGTTTAAGGCCGTGAGACTGGCTGTGAACATCAATGGGAAGAGGTGAGGACCAAGGACTGAGACTCGAGAGCCTGAGAGCCAACAGACACAGTATCCTGGGAGCCAAAGGTAAAAGGAAGGATGAAGTGCTCAACCATGTCAAACGCTGCTGGCGGACTGAACTTTGGGTTTAGCAACATGAGAGTCATTGGCGACCATGGTGAGCTACTGATAGATTCCTTTTTCATGCTTGCACGTCATGCTTTGTTAGGAGTACAGTGACTTATTTAACCAATCCCCTCCTGAGGGATATTTAGACTGTTCCTTCTCTTTTGTCAGGCTTCCCTGGTGCCTCAGTGGTAAAGAATCCACCTGCCAATGCAGGAATGTGAGTTCGATCCCTGTGTCAAGAAGATTCCCTGGAGAAGGAAATGGCAATCCACTCCAGTATTCTTGCCAGGGAAATCGAATGAAAAGAGGAGCCTGGCAGGCTATAGTCCATGGGGTCGCAAAAATGCAGGAGAGTTGGACACAGTTTAGTGACTAATAACAACTGCTTTTCTATTTCAAATGGATTGCGGTGGAGAACCTAGTTATACATTTTTTTATATCCTATATATGTGCCATTCTCCTGAGTTTCTAATTCTGACAGATGTTGAAAACTGTCCATCACAGAGATTATACCAATCAACACTCCCACCCACAGCACATGCCCTTTCCCCTAGGGTCTTGCCAGTATTAGGTTTTGCCAATTTTTTTGTCCTTTACCAAGTTGTTTTATTTAAAAAGGATCTCAGTGTTGGTGGGTTTTTTTTTTTCAATTTTTAAAATTGAAGTATAGTTGATTTACAGTGTTGCGCCAATCTCTGATGTAAGCAAAGGGACAGTTACACACGTATAGACATTCTTTTTAAAAAATCTTTTCCATCACGGTTTATCACAGGATGTTGAATATCGCTCCCTGTGCTATGCAGTAGAACCTTGCTGTTTGTGCATGCCACATATAATAGTTTACATCTGTTAATGCCACGTGCCCTGTCCTTCCCTCCCCCACCCTCTCCGCCTTGGCAACTACAAGTCTGTTCTCTGTGTCTGTGGGTCTGTTTTATGAATAAGTTCATTAGGTTCCACATATAAGTGATGTCATGTGGCACTGGTCTCTCGGTCTTACTTCACTTAGTGTGATGACCTGTAATTGCATTGTCTGTTGTTTCAGTCGGCATTTATTTTACTTCAAGTCATGTCTCATATATCTACATATATTTTCTATCTTTTCTTCATCTTTTTAAAAATTGAAGTATAGTTGATTTACAGTGCTGTGCCAATCTCTGCTGTACAGCAAAGTGACTCAGTTATACATATATAAACATTTTTTAATATTCTTTTCCATTATGGTTTATCCTAGGAGATTGGATATAGTTCCCTGTGCTATACCATGGGATCCTGTTTATCCATTCTAAATGCAATATTGATAATTCGCATCTACCAACCCCAAACTACCAGCCCATCTCTTTTCCTCCCCCTCTCTCTTGGCAACCCCAAGTCTGATCTCTATGTCTGTGATTCTGTTTCTGTTTTGTGGACAGGTTTATTTGTGCCATATTTTAGATTCCACATCGAAGTGATATCATATGGATTTGTCTTTCTGTGTCTGACTTAGTTTGATTATCTTTAGTCGCATCCAATTTGCTGTAATCGTCTCATATTTTTAAGAGCCATTTTTATTTCCTTTCCCAGATGCTATTTGTTCATATTCTCTGTGAATTTTCCCCACTAAGGGACTGCTCCTTTCCTAATTCATTTGAGAAATTTAGATCTTCTTTGACTTATGATGGGGTTATATCCCAATAAACCCATCATAAATTGAAAATATTGTACGTCGAAATTGCATTTACTCACCTAACCTACCAAACATCATAGCTTAAACTAGCCTACCTTAAAAGTGCTCAGAATACTTGCATTAGCATATAGTTGAGGAGAATTATCTAACACAAAGCCTTTATTTTTTTTGCTGCACTGCACTGCACAGCCTGCAGCCTGCAGGATCTTAGTTCCCTGACCAAGGATCAAACCCGTACCTCCTGCGGTGAAAGCTTGGAGTCCTAACCACTGGAACACCAGGGAATTCCCACAAAGCCTATTTCATAATAAAGTGTTGAATTTGTTGTTGTAGTTGTTTAGTCGCTAAGTCATGTCCAACTCTTTTGTGACCCCATGGACTGCAGCCTGTCAGGCTCTTCTTTTCATGAGACTTCCCCAGGCAAGAATACTGGAGTGGTTGCCATTTGCTTCTCCAGGGCATCTCCCTGACTTAGAGACTGAACCTGGATTTCCTGCATTGGCAGGCAGCTTCTTAACGGCTGGGCCACCAGGGAAGGCCTAAGTGTTGAATATCTCATGTAATTTGTTGAATACTGTACTGAAAGTAGAAAACAGAATGGTTGTCTGGGGACAGAATGGTTGTAAGCGTTATCAGTCTTTTACCTTCAAGATCATGGGGACTGTGGCCACTGCCCCACCCAGCATCACCAGAAAGGGTCAAACTCCATATCACTAGCCTGGGAAACAATCAAACTTCAAAATACAATTTCTACTTAATGAATGCATATTGCTTTCTCATCATCTTAAAGCCAAGAAAATTGTAAGTTGGATCATGGTAAGTCAGGAATATTTGCACAATATTAGGAAAGTTAGCCCTTCATGTGTCATACAATATGTATTTTTCCTATTTTATTGGTGTTAATTCTGGACTGGTCAAATTTAGACATGAACTATTAACTCCTAGTTATGAAATATAAAAATTTATATTTCTAACCTCATCACTCATTTCCCAACTTCCCTGTAATTTCCGTGATTAGAAATCACACTACCACATTTAAGACTCTTGCAAACACCAGCTCCTGACCAGCAAGTTTCTTGGTAAAGCCAGGATGATCTAATCACATGTGGTAAGGCTGCTAAAAAAGAATCAGAAATGATCAAGAAAACTATGTGAAATGCAGATTTTCATCCACCACCATCAGTGAAACCTTTGCCCTGAGTAGGTACTGTGCTGAAAGAAAGGCCATCCTTTTGAAAGTCCAGCTCCTGTTTTAGAGTGTGTTTTTCACACTTTTGGAATTACAATTCAGAATAAGCAATGTGTTCACATTTCATTGCAGGAGGTCTAGGACCTTTTGGAGAAGGAAATGGCAACCCACTCCAGTGTTCCTGCCTGGAGAATCCCAGGGACGGCAGAGCCTGGTGGGCTGCCGTCTATGGGGTCGCACAGAGTCAGACACGACTGAAGTGATTTAGCAGGTAACTTTTTTTTTAAATGCCTGTCCAAATCCACTTAATGAATTTTGAGGCCTTAGCAGATCCAATGCCTTCCTTCTACAACAAATATATATTTATGATTTTTTCTGTACAAGGACTTCCCTGGTGGTTCGTTCAGTGGCTAAGACTTCATGCGCCTCATTGCAGGAGGTCCAGGTTTGATCCCTGATCAGGGAACTAGATCCCACAAGCTGCAACTGAAAAAAAGATCCCACATGCTGAGAGGAAGATCAAAGATCTTGCATGCCAAAACTAAGACTCGGTGCAGCCAAATAAATAAATAAAATTTTTTTAAATGGAGAAAAAATTCTGTACAATGTCTAAACTTATCTTTTATCCAACTTGAAAGTGAAAGTGAAAGTGAAGTCGCTCAGTCGTGTCCGACTCTTTTTGACCCTGTGGACTATAGCCCACCAGGCTCCTCCGTCCATGGGATTCTCCAGGCAAGAATACTGGAGTGGGTTGCCATTTCCTTCTCCAGGGGATCTTCCCAACGCAGGCCAACGCAGGGATTGAACCCAGGTCTCCCACATTGCAGGCAGACGCTTTAACCTCTGAGCCACCAGGGAAGCCCAAGTGAGGTATAATTTACATAGCAATTGCAATGAAATGCGCCCACTTGAGTGCATGATTTGATGAGTTTTGACAGTTGCATACCAGCCCAATCAAGGCAGAGAACATTTCCTTCACTCTAGAAAGTTCTTCCTCTCTTTCTCTTTACAGTTCTTTCTCTCGCCATCCACCACCTACCTGCCCCACCCACTTTGGGTAAATGCTTTTCTGATCTTTTTATTACCATAGATTTGTGTTCTGTTTTGGGATAATTTTGGGGGGGGGAGAAGCCATGTGGATCTTAATTCCCCAACTAGGGGTTGAATCCAAGTCCTCAGCAGTGAAAGCCAGGGAATTCCCTAAATTAGTGTTAAAAGAAATATTTTTATATGCTCCCTTAACTATCCTGAAATGAAATTTTTGGATAATATAGCTACCCACGCAAAAAACTTTTTTTAAAATAAAGATATCCTTGTTGTAACATAAAGGCAGATTAAGAGGAAAGTGATCTGTAGTGCAATGCTGAAAGAGTCAGGCCTGATTAAGCTTCAAAAGACAATGATGCAGTTGTGTGTGTGCTTAGTCGCTTGGGTGTGTCCCACTCTTTGCGACCCCATGGACTATAGCCCACGAGGCTCCTCGGTCCATGGGGATTCTCCAGATAAGAACACTGGAGTGGGTTGCCATGCCTTCCTCCAGGGGATCTTTCTAACCCAGAGATCGAACTGGCCTCTTCCGCACTGGAGGTGCATTCTTTACCATCTGAGCCACTAAGGAAGCCCCAGAATACTGGAGTGGGTAGCCTATCCCTTCTCCAGGGGATCTTCTTGATCCAGGAATTGAACTGGGGTCTCCTGCATTGCAGGCAGATTCTTTACCAGCCAAGCTACCGTGGAATCCCAGTGATGAAATTAGGGGTCAGCATTAGGGGCAGGATTCTCAGGAATGCTGTCGGAATGAAGACAGACACAGGTGCACTCTGTTTGCCATTTAAAGAACTCAACGGTACATCCACATTGCCGCAAATGGCATTATTTCATTCTTTTTTTTATGACTAAGCTGTAATCCATTGTATAAAATCATAATGGAAAAAATATGAAAAAGAATGAAAAAAATATGTGTAGGTATAACTGAATCACTTGGCTGTATAACAGCAATTAACACAACATAGTAAATCAACTATACTTCAATTTTAAAAGAGAGAGGAAAATGAAATTAAAACAAACAAGCAAACAAAAACAGCAACAATAAACAAAACAGTGAAGCAAGAACGAACTTCTGCTGTTTCACTCAATCGTTGCATTCTTGGGAAATTTTTACTTTTGTTTATAAGTAAAATGACGCTCAGAGCTGGACTTGGGTATTTATAACAGGTTCTTTACCTCCATGAATATCTCATGGAGTGTAGCATGGGACATTTAGCATCCTCATCCCCTCCCAGGAAATGCTTGCGGCACCCCCTGATCTCTATAACACAAACCTTCCTCCAGTTTCCTAAATACCTTTGGGAGAGCAATGGCCACTTGAGGAATGAGTTTCTATTGCCATTCCAAAGCATTCCTTTAGAGAATGATCTGTCCCTCTCTCATACTTGGGGGTGGGGTGGCGGGTATCCTGGGTTCAAGTGTTGGGCTGCCTGTGCTTTGTGGTTGGGGGAGGAGCAGCTGGAGGGTGTAAGCAGCTGGCTAATGTACCTGACACCCCTGATGTCTCTCCTTCTCATCCACCATCTGGCCCTGCCCTCCTCCTCCATTAGGCCCTGCCTGCAAATATGGGGCCAAGGACTCCCTCACCTTCCCTGGGTCAACAGCTTCCCAAACAAATTCTGTCTTTGGGAAATTTTTGATATTTCTATCCATTTGTACGGTTTTCTTTTCCATTCCTTTGCTTTCCTGCTGCCTTTCCTTTACAGGCACTTCCAGAAGGAGAATCTTTAGATGTCCCAAGGATGCAGGAAGCAGGGCCTTTGAGCCAAATCCAGCTCACCACTGTGTTTTCTCTGATCCGGAGAGTGGGCCCCTGTGGTGTGGCCAACTTGAAAGGGGACATTTGAAACAGTCACACCAAGGACTTAAGAGCTCCATTCTTTATTAGCTGGGCTGCTTTAGGTACCTTTTTATTAGTAACCCCTCTGGACCTCCATTTACTCAAAGGAAAGACTGAGGATGGTGATCATACTTGCTCAGAAAAGAGTTAACTCAGCAGGCCTGAGTTGCTCAAATCCTGCACATTCCCAAAAAGGATCTGTTGTTGCGAATGGGCCTTGGTTGACACCAGGGAACTGAGCTCCTCGAAGGTTCTGGTAAGAGTGTTTTGTACTCTTTAGAGTCTTTTTTTTTTTTTTTAAGAATCTTGAACTACACTGTACAGTTTATCTAGTTTGTTCAAATGATGGAATTTGTGGTTTAACAGCTGCTTTCCTTCTAGGGCTTCAGTAACTATGGCCAGTCACTAGAGCATGTGTGTCTACATGCCTCCCACTCCCCCAATAAAAACCCTGGACTCCTAGGCTCAAGTGAGCATCCCAGGTACACAGCACTGCGCATGTGTTGTCACACATCACAGGTGGGATTCCATGCATCCTGTGTGACTTCACTGGGAGAGGACGCTTGGAATCTTGCACCCGGGTTCCTCTGGATTTATTCTCATGCACCTTGGCTTCACATCCTTTCACTGTAATGAACTATAACCCCGAGTACTACACAGCATAAGGACTATGGTCAATAATGTGGAATAACTTTGTATGGGGACAGATGGTTCTAGACTTATTGCGATCATTATTTCAGAATGTATTCAAACATAAAAGCACCATAGAGTATGCCTGCTGATGTTGCTAAGTCGCTTCAGTCGTGTCCGACTCTGTGCAACCCCACAGACAGCAGCCCACCAGGCTCCCCCGTCCCTGGGATTCTCCAGGCAAGAACACTGGAGTGGGTTGCCATTTCCTTCTCCAATGCAGGAAAGTGAAAAGAGAAAGCGAAGTTTCTAAGTCGTGTCTGACTCTTCGTGACCCCATGGACTGCAGCCTACCAGGCTCCTCCATCCATGGGATTTTCCAGGCAAGAGTACTGGAGTGGGGTGCCATCGCCTTCTCCGAGAGTATGCCTGAAACTAATGTAATATTATATGTCTATTGATTTCAAGAAAAATAAAGAAATTAAAATAAGATGAAGAAAATCTGAATAGTATCACTTCTGAGTCCTATGAGTCCTTCCAGTGAATCACCAAACTCAAGGATGGTCTGGGTGACCCCCAACACAATACTTGAGATGCTTTGGGATATAGAAAAGAAAATGATTCCAAGAGACATTTTTTGGTTGTCATTTGTTCTGGAATTTAAAAAAATTATTGCAGTATAGTTGATTCACAATGTTGTGTTAGTTTCAGGTACACAGCAGAGTGAACCAGCCATGTACACACATACATACACTCTTTTTCAGATTCCCCTCTCATTTAGACCATCACAGAGTACCAAGCAGAGTTCCCTGTGCTATGGCAGCAGGTCTCCATTAGCTACCTATTCTACATACAGTAGTGTGCACACGTCAATCCTAGTCTTCCAATGCATTCTTCCTGCCCCCACTCCCTGATTTCAAGAGACTTTGAAGATAAGGACATTTACTCTCCCTTATAACCACAGGGATGGTGGCAGGGCCACACCTGGGTTAGTTCAATTTCAGCAATGGCATCAGGAAGCATCTCAGACCATTTTTCTCTTCTTTTCTTCAGTATGTTGGCATCCATCTCTGAGCCAGATGTCTTGTTGTCTTAAGACAGCCTCCAGGGCTTCCTGTAGGTTTGTGCCTTCATTCAAGCTCTACAGCAAAAGGGAAAGAAACATTTCAGTTCAGTTCAGTTCAGTCGCTGAGTCGTGTCCCGACTCTTTGCGACCCCATGAATCGCAGCACGCCAGGCCTCCCTGTCCGTCACCAACTCCCGGAGTTCACTCAAACTCATGTCCATTGGGTCGGTGATGCCATCCAGCCATCTCATCCTCTATCATCCCCTTCTTCTCCTGCCCCCAATCCCTCCCAGAATCAGAGTCTTTTCTAATGAGTCAACTCTTCGCATGAGGTGGCCAAAGTTTTGGAATTTCAGCTTCAGCATCATTCACTCCAAAGAAATCCCAGGGCTGATCTCCTTCGGAATGGACTGGTTGATCTCCTTGCAGTCCAAGGGACTCTCAAGAGTTTTCTTCAGCACCACAATTCAAAAGCATCAATTCTTCAGCGCTCTGCTTTCTTTACAGTCCAACTCTCACATCCATACATGACCACTGGAAAAACCACAGCCTTGACTATCGGACCTTTGTTGGCAAAGTAATGTCTCTGCTCTTCAATATGCTATCTAGGTTGGTCATAACTGTTCTTCCAAGGAGTGTCTTTTAATTTCATTGCTGCAATCACCGTCTGCAGTGATTTTGGAGCCCCCAAAAATAAAGTCTCTCACTGTTTCCACTGTTTCTCCATCTATTTCCCATGAAGTGATGGGACAGATGCCATGATCTTCATTTTCTGCATGTTGAGCTTTAAGCCAACTTTTTCACTCTCCTCTTTCATTTCATCAAGAAGCTTTTTAGTTCCTCTTCACTTTCTGCCATAAGGGTGTTGTCATCTGCATATCTGCGGAAAAGGCAATGGCACCCCACTCCAGTACTCTTGCCTGGAAAATCCCATGGACGAAGGAGCCTGGTAGGCTGCAGTCCATGGGGTCGCTAAGAGTCATACACGACTGAGAAACTCCACTTTCACTTTTCACTTTCATGCATTGGAGAAGGAAATGGCAACCCACTCCAGTGCTCTTGCCTGGAGAATCCCAGGGACGGTGGAGCCTGATGAGCTGCGGTCTATGGGGTCGCACAGAGTCGGACACGACTGAAGCGACTTAGCAGCAGCATCTGCATATCTGAGGTTATTGATATTTCTCCTGGAAATCTGGATTCCAGCTTGTGCTTCTTCCAGCCCAGCGTTTCTCATGATGTACTCTGCATATAAGTTAAATAAGCAGGGTAACAATATACAGCTTGCCTAGCGTACTCCTTTTCCTATTTGGAACCAGTCTGTTGTTCCATGTTGCTTCCTGACCTGCAAGGTCAAGGTTTCTCAAGAGGCAGGTCAGGTGGTCTGGTATTCCCATCTCTTTCAGAATTTTCCACAGTTTCTTGTGATCCACACAGTCAAAGGCTTTGGCATAGTCAATAAAGCAGAAATAGATGTTTTTCTGNAGATGGAAAGCAAATGTTTGATGAACAACTGTTCTCTGGTTCAGAGACCATGGGGCGCAGAGTGGACCCCAACTCTCCCTCCTCATGCCAAGACCTTATTCTTCACAAAGATCTCTGGTGATCACTCTATTCCAGAAACAGCCCTTCTATCTAAATTCTTTTAGGCAGTTAAGTGGGGATGGAGTGGAAGTTTCTTCCTGTGTCTTTTCAGTCTTGATTATTTTCAGCCTGAAATAACCACATGCCAAAGACGCATTTGGGGCTACCAAGTTCTGTTCCCCTACAAATGCCTTCACAAATTTATTTTCTCTCTTGACTAGAATGCACATTTCACGAGGTGGGGACCTCGCCTATCTTTTCAGTACTGGATCCCCACCAGCCATAACTGCAGGCTTGGCACTGTGTCTGTACCCAACAAATGATGCACGTGAATGAGGCCCCTGGTCTCTGGCTTTGGAATCCTAATAAAGTAAGATGATGCTGAGGGCCTGCTAGCAGGTGCCAGGCATGCTCCCAAGTCTTTGAAAGATTCGCATGTTGCATCTTCCAATGGTGGGAGATAGCTTCATTATCCCATTTACCAACAAAGAGTCTGAAGCCCAGATGGGCAAGCAAGCTTGCCTGAGGACACAGCTGCTTGGCAGAGGCAAGCTGTGAACACCGGTGATCTGGGTCCAGAGTGCTTGTGCGTAACTGCCCACGGCCACTCCTGCCGAGGGCTGTTATTTTATTTATCTATACATTGTATTTGTCTATGCTCCGTTCCATCCTCTACCCAACACCCACTTGACTTTTTGGGAAAGTGAAGAAGGTTGTACTTTCTGTGACTTAAAACCCTGAAAGGTTGTCTGTTCTCAGAAAGATTGATGCTCTGAGCCATAGAGAGGGATCCTGTTTTAGCTACGCTCACTGAGTCCAATGAAGGTGGAAATGTTGAGAACAAGAGTCTGCTAGACCCTGAAGGTATAATGCCACCAAGGGAGGCAGGCTGTGCCCTCAGATCTTCATTCCCAACAGGGAGGCCAGGACCAGAAACCTGCAAATACATTAAAAATAGCTATGATTCTGAAAGTCTACCGACATGCCAGCACACAGGAGATGCTCTATGTGCAAAGGCAGAAGAGCCCTTCAAAATCTTAACATATCATATGGGCAACTGACCCTGAATAAATTTCGGGGAAAGTATACCTAGGAAGGCTTTGGCATAGTCAATAAAGCAGAAATAGATGTTTTTCTGGAACTCTCTTGCTTTTTCCATGATCCAGCAGATGTTGGCAATTTGATCTCTGGTTCCTCTGCCTTTTCTAAAACCAGCTTGAACATCAGGGAGTTCACGGTTCATGTATTGCTGAAGTCTGGCTTGGAGAATTTTGAGCATTACTTTACTAGCATGTGAGATGAGTGCAATTGTGCGGTAGTTTGAGCATTCTTTGGCATTGCCTTTCTTTGGAATTGGGATGAAAACTGACCTTTTCCAGTCCTGTGGCCACTGCTGAGTTTTCCAAATGTGCTGGCATATTGAGTGCAGCACTTCCACAGCATCACCTTTCAGGATTTGAAACAGCTCAACTGGAATTCCATCACCTCCACTAGCTTTGTTCGTAGTGATGCTTTCTAAAGC
>SJXQ01008027.1:157823-177655 GCA_006408695.1 Aepyceros melampus | reverse complement strand
CTCCTTGGAAGAAAAGTTATGACCAACCTAGATAGCATATTCAAAAGCAGAGACATTACTTTGCCAACAAAGGTCCGTCTAGTCAAGGCTATAGTTTTTCCAGTGGTCAAGTATGGATGTGAGAGTTGTACTGTGGAGAAAGTTGAGCACCAAAGAATTGATGCTTTTGAACTGTGGTGTTGGAGAAGACTCTTGAGAGTCCCTTGGACTGCAAGGAGATCCAACCAGTCCATCCTAAAGGAGATCAGTCCTGGGTGTTCATTGGAAGGATTGATGCTAAAACTGAAACTCCAATACTTTGGCTACCTCATGCGAAGAGTTCACTCACTGGAAAAGACTCTGATGCTGGGAGAGACTGGGGGCAGGAGGAGAAGGGGACGACAGAGGATGAGATGGCTGGATGGCACCACTGACTCAATGGACATGGGTTTGGGTAAACTCTGGGAGTTGGTGATGGAGAGGTAAGCCTAGCATGCTGTGATTCATGGGGTCGCAAAGAGTTGGACACAACTGAGCGACTGAACTGAACTGAACCCACTCCAATATTCTTGCTGGAGAATTCCATGGACAAAGGAGTCTGGCAGGCTACAGTCCATGGGGTAGCAAAGAGGCAGACATGACTGAGCGACTTTCTCTTTCAATAGTAAACCTTATACTATACTCTTCCCTTTTATTTAGAAAAGTATTAAGGTTGCAGTTAACTACTATATTGCTACAGATTTGTACAGCAGTTCTAAAGGACTACTAAATCATTAGTCAGAGACACAAGTTGTCACTTATTTGTCATATGTCACTAAATTGTATAAGTGGAGTTAGCTGTAAGACATTTTACATTTGTAAAAAGATAACACAAGATTTTTTTCATTTACCATGCAAAAATTCTCCATGAATCTTTCTGCAATCACTATGAATTCCTTGGAAATTAGTAACATGAACCTATTTTTAATATGGAAAGTTAATTAGGAGCTATTTTTTAGTGGTTTGAATTCCAAAAGAAATTAGTATTTTAGAAAACAGAGAAACAAAATATCCACTAGAAAGATACTTCCTCAGGCAGAGAAAACTTTCATATGGAAATTTAGGAAAATTATGTAAACAGAGTGACTAACCACAAAGGTAGAACAATAAATAAGACTTTGGATCTCTTTTGAACATTTAATGAATTACCTCAAAATACTCATTTAATTACTAGGATGCACTTCTGAATCTTAAACTTTTATCTGCACACAAAAACAATCCTCACAATGTAAGGGAAACATAAAATAGATTGAAAAGTGAAGGTCGCTCAGTCGTGTCCAGCTCTTTGCGACCCCATGGACTATGCAGTCCACGGAATTCTCCAGGTCAGATTCTGGAGCGGGTAGCTGTTCTCTTCTCCAAGGATCTTCCCAAACCACGGATCGAACCCAGATCTCCTGCACTGCAGGTGGATTCTTTACCAGCTGAGCCACCAGGGAAACTTAAAACAAATGCATTTTCTCCAAAGAAATATTCTAATTCATTCATGAAAACTAAAAGTTTAGAAACGCTGAGCATGAATACTTTTAAAAACTGATAGGTGTGTTTAAAGAAAATAAAGAAACAATCTTCTAAAGGAAAAAGCAAAGCATACTTTTGAGTAATGTAACAGTTTAAAAAAAAAGCCACTCAGGACATCTAATCACTGGCTACTGTTTATCTGTTAATACCAGTAGGTTAAACACAGTACTACCTTCTCTGAGACAGGTAGGCTGCTGGGCTCCTCTGTATCTCTTGGCTGCTTTACAGGATCACATCCACACATCCTGTTTTTAAGAACCTGAGGCTGAGCCTCAGGCACGTGCTGGTGCTGAGCTCCCTGAGGGCTAGTGGAAAGCGGCCCATGCAGATTTTGAGTCATGCGAGCTGAAACCCGGAGCACTGGCTCCACAATGGAACCTGCTTGAGAGGCCTGTGGAGTAAATACAAGGCCTGGAAAGCTGATGTACTGAGAGCTTACCAGCTGATTCAGTAAGGCTTCAGATACGATATTATGCTCATTTCCAGGAGGTACAAGAATATCACTGGTAGTGTTTTCTAAATGCTTCCTATCCATTGTCTCAGAAGGAAGAACTATAGGTTGCTGGAGCATGGTTTCCATTTTCAGTGATTTTTCAGTAGTTGCTTGAAGAAAACATGGGTTTAATTGTGGAATACTGGTCTGTATTATTGATGGCTGCCCAAGCAGCTGAAATACATGCTGAACTGGATGCTGAAGAATACTTGCTCTTTCAGAAGTCTGTGTCACCATAAATGGTACACTGACTTTATAAAGGTGAGCTTTAAAAGGAGAAAACAAAACTGTAAGTATAATAGAATCCTAATCCCCTTTAAAAAAACAATCTCATGAAGAGCCGCCAGGAGGAAATATATCAATAGGTTAACAGTGGTTATCTCTTAGGAGTTTTTTTTTTTCCCCAGATTTTTTTGTGTGTCTTCTACCATAATAATGTATTACTCTTATTTTGAAAAATTAAATATATCTTGCTTTAACTCCAGCCTTTTCCCACTATTGCTTATATGGCACATTTGGAGACATACACAGGCCACCAATATTTATTCCATGAGCCTTTCCCATTGTGTAATAAATTACAGTGTTAATAACCTAAATTGGGATTTTTAAGAAACCTAATCATGGAGAATGTATACTTTAGATATAAGATACCATAGAACTATAAGAAAAGACTGTCCAAAAGGGTCTAATAATTTCAAAAGTTAACAAATTTTCCCCTTCTTTCCTTAAAATAATACTAAAAAGAAGAAAGAAATTTACTTTTTGAGCACCGAGTCAGGTGCTTTGCTTAAACTCTGTAATGACCGAAAAAAAATAGGTATGATTCTCTTTCAAATAAAGAAGCAGTTCTCTGAAAAGCAGACACAAGTTAAACCTCCAAATTTTTCAAATATTCTGAAACAATCTCCAATAAGAAAAACTATAAGAAAAGACTGTCCAAAAGGGTCTAATAATTTCAAAAGTTAACAAATTTTCCCCTTCTTTCCTTAAAATAATACTAAAAAGAAGAAAGAAATTTACTTTTTGAGCACCGAGTCAGGTGCTTTGCTTAAACTCTGTAATGACCGAAAAAAAATAGGTATGATTCTCTTTCAAATAAAGAAGCAGTTCTCTGAAAAGCAGACACAAGTTAAACCTCCAAATTTTTCAAATATTCTGAAACAATCTCCAATAAGAAAGGAGGCAAATGTTGATAAATCTAATCTTTAGTTTTTCTTGATTAGACCTAGCTGGGACGTGTGTATAAAAATTCAGGGAATTAGCTTAAACTAGAGAAAACCTACACAAAGCATCTTATACAATGCTGGAAAAGAGAACTGGAAGTGAAATGTGGGGACAAGCTTAGTGCCTGTCTTAACAGAAAGGCTTAGCGTTTTTTGTGGTAGACCGCTTTCATAACAACTACTATTTATTACTACCTTTAAGTAAGGTTTATCAAAAGTTCCTATAACTTCAATGACGTGTGGTACAGTTAATTTAAAATCGTGGAAGTTAACATCCAGAAGTCAGTACCAATGCTAAAAACAAAATATTCTTAAGACTATACTCTTACCAGATGCAGTCTGTTGTGTCACACCCACCGGTACATGAATAGGATAACCAGGAAAAGTAAAGCTTGCACTGGAGTTTGAGGTGCCCTAGATAGGAAAATTTTATATTAGAAAGTTAGAAAGAGGCTTTACTTGAAACTTTTCTTGATCTCATAGAGGAAACAAAAAATTCTGATTAAGGTCAACAGGACAATAGTAACCCAGCATTCGGGCTGAGTACTCTTGAGTAAAACAGCTTTTTAATATTTGATGTAGATCATCTCATTAAAAATAAAAGGAATTTTGTCCTACGGCTATTAGCAACGAAGTCTGTAAGTCTTCATAAATAACATGAACACTGACTCATAAAATCTGCCCACAACATAGCTTTTAAATGGGCACTGATCCTCAAGATGTCAAATATAAGAACCACAGTTGTTTATAGGAGTCCTCTAGTATGTAAGTTGATCACTAATATTATTAAGCAGAAAAAGTGTTACCATTTTTATTTTAGAATTAGACCTTCAGTTCAGTTCATCACTCAGTCATGTCCAACTCTTTGCGACCCCATGAATCGCAGCACACCAGGCCTCCCTGTCCATCACCAACTCCCGGAGTTCACTCAGACCCACGCCCATGGAGTCAGTGATGCCATCCAGCCATCTCATCCTTGGTCGTCCCCTTATGATGCTAAAGCTGAAACTCCAGTACTTTGGCCACCTCATGCAAAGAGTTGACTCATTGGAAAAGACCCTGATGCTGGGAGAGATTCGGGGCAGGAAAAAAGGGGACAACCGAGGATGAGATGGCTGGATGGCATCACTGACTAGATGGATGTGAGTCTGAGTGAACTCCAGGAGTCGGTGATGGACAGGGAGGCCTGGCATGCTGAGATTCAAGGGGTCACAAAGAGTCGGACACGACTGAGCGACTGAACTAAACTGAACTGAACTTACTAGCATGTGAGATTATACCGACACAAATACACACACACACACACACACACACACACACAGCATGCATACAATTAAGTACAAAAATATACAACATAAATGAATTATTATAATGCAAATATCAACCATGTCAGTTCAGTTCAGTCGCTCAGCACACCATGCCTCAGCATGAATCGCAGCACACCAGGCCTCCCTGTCCATCACCAACTCCCACAGTTTCCCAGACCCACGCCCATGGAGTCAATGATGCCATCCAGCCATCTCATCCTCGGTCGTCCCCTTCTCCTCCTGCCCCCAATCCCTCCCAGCATCAGGGTCTTTTTCAATGAGTCAGCTCTTCACATGAGGTGGCCAAAGTACTGGAGCTTCAGCTTCAGCATCATTCCTTCCAAAGGAATCCCAGGGTTGATCTCCTTCAGAATGGACTGGTTGGATCTCCTTGCAGTCCAAGGGACTCTCAAGAGTCTTCTCCAACACCACAGTTCAAAAGCATCAATTCTTCGGCACTCAGCCTTCTTCACAGTCCAACTCTCATACCCATACATGACTACTGGAAAAATCATAGCCTTGACTAGACGGACATTAGTCGGCAAAGTAATTTCTCTGCTTTTGAATATACTATCTAGGTTGGTCATAACTGTTCTTCCAAGGAGTGTCTTTTAATTTCATGGCTGCAATCACCATCTGCAGTGATTTTGGAGCCCAGAAAAATAAAGTCTGACACTGTTTCCACTGTTTCCCCATCTATTTCCCATGAAGTGATGGGACTGGATGCCATGATCTTCGTTTTCTGAATGTTGAGCTTTAAGCCAACTTTTTCACTCTCCTCTTTCACTTTCATCAAGAGGCTCTTTAGTTCCTCTTATATTGCCTCACTGTCAAAGACGCCCTCTTCATGACCCTCCCAATCACAGCTCTCCCCAACCCTACTGGAGTGGGTTGCCATTTCCTTCTCCAGGGGATCTTCCTGACCCAGGGATCGAACCCAGGTCTCCTGCATTGCACAAAGACACTTTACCCTCTGAGCCACCAGGGAATACTACACGTCCCCAGACCCGAGGGGTATATAAAGAAGAAGAATACAATAGTACTATTGATGAACAGTACTATTCATTTAGGGGAGAATAGTACAATAAACTAATATCTATTACCTCTGTCCAGATTTAACGATTGCTAATAATTTTCCATATTTGCTTTGTCTGGATTTTTTTTCTGAACCATTTAAGAGTGAGTTGCAGACAAATGACTATTCATCCTAGTTTTAAATAGGAAGTAACAGGCCTCAAATGGAGTCACTTGTGCTAAGCCCCACATCAACAAACCAAGACTTAATCACTAACTTAATCGCAGTTTTCATCTCCTCCAGAAATGCAGTCTTAACCAGTCAATCTGGAATCTCCTGGTCAGCACTCGTGAGGTAATCCACCTGATAGCCCCTTCCATCCTTCAGAGAATGACGAGGTAATCTCTCTTTCCTGTCCCTGCCCATTTCTGCCTTTAAGTCTCCCATTTTGTTCAGCTCTTCGGAGCTCCTTTCTGTTTGCCAGATAGGATGCTGTGCAATTCACAAATTGATGAATAAAACCAATTTGATTTTTAAATTTGTTCAATTGAATTTTGTTTTGTTTCTTAACAATCTTAAATACTTAAGCCCATATGCTAAGTTGCTTCAGTTGTGTCCGACTCTGTGCGACCCTATGGACCGTAGCCCACCAGTCTCCTCTGTCTGTGGGATTCTCCAGCCATGAAAACTGGGTTGCCATGCCCTCCTCCAGAGGATCTTTCCAACCCAGGAATTGAACCCACATCTCTTATGTCTCCTGCATTGGCAGGTGGGTTCTTTACCACTAGTGCCACTTGGGCCCGTATTGTTTAGCAATTAAAAAAAAATTATTTATTTTGGGCTGTACTGGGTCTTCGTTGCTGCATGAGGGCTTCCTCTAGGTGCAGCGAGTGGGGTTTCTCTCTATTGGTAGTGCTCGGACTCCTCATTTGGAGGCTTCTCTTGTTGTGGAGCACCGGCTCTAGGGCTCGCAGGCTCAGTAGTTGTGGCTCACGGGCTTAGTTGCTCCACGGCATGCAGAATCTTCCCGGACCAGGGATCGAACCCATGTCCCCTGAACTGGCCGGGAGATTCTTAACCACTGGACCTCCAAGGCAGTCCATCTTTTAACAGTTTTAACAATCATGTCCTTCTCCCGCTCAATCTCACTACCATTACCCCACCTAAATCCATAGTACTTTCTATTTGGCCCATCTCAGATTCCCTACTAATCTCAAAATTATGTTTTCCCTCTCCTCTACCCTTTCTCCCTCCCTCCCTCCCTCCTTTCCTTCCCTTCTTCTCCTTTCTTTTTCATTTCTTCAAATCTGAGGTGAATCAAGACCACACATGGGTGACTTCCCTGGTGGTCCAGTGGTTAAGAACCCTCCTTTCCGACGTGGGTTTGCTCTCTGGTCCTGGAACTAAGATCTCACATGTGGAGGGGCACCTAAGCCACATGTAAAACGAGAGAGAAGCCCACGCGCAGACATGAAAGATCCTGCATGCTGCAACGACGACCTGATGCAGACTAACAAACAAATAAAAGGACTCACACATGGCATTTGATTGACCCTTTCAGTTTCCCAGGTATATGTACTCTTCTTTTCTATGATATTGACTTTTAAAAAGAAACATATATTTGGCTGTGCCAGGTCTTAGTCGTAGCGCTGAAATCTTCCGTCTTCATTGCGGCTTTCAGGACCTTTAGCTGTGGCTTGTGGAATCTAGTTCTTTGACCAGGGATCGAATCAGGGCCCTCTGCATTGGGAGTGCAGAGTCTTAGCTATTGGACCACCAGGCAAGTCGCTATGATACTGTCATTTTGAAGCAACCCAGTGGTTGTTCTTTGCAACGTCCCACATTCTGGACTTGTCTGATGATTTCTTCATGAGGTCATTGCATTTGGCTTCCTTGTTTTGAATACTTGAAGCATTTTATATTCCTTATCTCATTTAGTTCTCGTAGTACAGGAAATAGTTTTCATTATTAGTCATTTTACAGATGAGGGAACAAAAGTCAGAGAGATTAGGTACTTGTCCACATCCCGTGGCTAGTATGTGGTGAAACCTGGACTTGAACCCAGGTCTCTCTCTTTCAAAACCTTAGTCCAACAGTCCACAGCCCTGTCCCCACCCAAGCAAGGGCATGAAGAAACAGGAGTGTGACCATTACCTGTCCCACTTAAGTAGAGCTTTCCTACACTGTCAATATGATCTCTTCATAACAGAGATATGGCTGCTAGTGATAACCATCAACCTTCACCTTGGTGCTGGACACCCATGCATATGAAGGGAAGACCCAAGAAAGAAGGATGAATCTCAAGCAAAAACCACACAAACTAGGGCCATCATCCGGCAGGGGGAAGCAGTGTTGGGTTCCTCTAAGGTCAAATTTCCCAAACCTCCAGTGGCTCAAGTACCACTCAAGATTTTTAGCCATATTCAAGGACTGCTTGAACTATTATTTACTTAGCAGGCATACATGCTCAGTCCCTCAGTCGTGTCTGACTCTGAAACCACATGGACTGTAGCCTGCCAGGCTCCGCTGTCCATGGGATTTTCCTGGCAAGCATACTCGAGTGGGTTGCCATTTCCTCCTCCAGGGAATCTTTCTGACTCAGGGATCAAACCCGGTGCATCTCCAGCATTGGCAGGCAGATTCTTCACCATTGCGCCCTCTGGGAAAGGTAACTTTATATCAGTACTGTGAAGGGAAAGTCAGTATCGATGAATATTTTGTCAAAGACAGTATGGATCTAATTAGATCACAAAGGTTCATTTTGTGTCCGCCTAAATCTCACCAGCATGTGCCACTCAGATGCTGGTCTGAGATTAAATAAGTGACATTTTCCAGGGGATTGCTTTGTCAAGGGTGGGAAACTGGCCCAGAGATGTAGAAACGAAGTCAGGGATGATCGGATGGGTGTCTGAGGGGAGGTAGCAAGGCCAGGGTTGTTACCAGGGTTGGAGACAGAAGTGTTTGCTGCTGTGTCAGTGGTGTTGGGGAGATGAGGCATCCTTACCCCTTGTCCTTCAGGAGAGGGAGGCTGGAAATGGAGTTAATAATTAGCCTACACAGGGAGCTTTATAAAATCCCCATAGCATGGTGTTTGGAGAGCTTCCGGGTTGGTAAGCAGGCGGAGGTGCTGGGGTGTGGTACACCTGGAGAGGGCATGGATGCCCTGTGCCCTCTCCCCCTGCCTGTCCTGTGCATCTCTTCCACCTGGCTATTCATCTGTATCCTTTCCTTCAATAAACTGGTAGCTAACAGTTTCCCCGAGTTCTGTGAGCCGCTCTAGCAACTTAATTAAACCCAAGGAAAGGCTTTTTGAAACCTCTGATCTACACCCAGTTGGTCAGAAGCCCAGTGATAACTTGGGCTCTTGACTGACACCGGGGGACTTCCCAAGTGGTTTAGTGGTTAAGACTCTGTGTTTCCACTGCAAGGAGTATGAGTTTGATCCCCGGTCCAGGAACTAAGATCCCACATACTGTGGGGACTTGCCAAAAGAAATGGACCAACACCTGAAGTGTGCCTGTGGGGTGGAAGGTAGGCAGTCTCATGGGACTACTTAACCTGTGGGATCTTATGCTATCTCTGGCTCAATAGCAAAAGAGTTGAGTTAATTGCAAGACACACAGCTAGTATCTCAGGGAATCACCCAGCTTGTGGATAGCCCTACACACGTTTGGTGATTAGCAGTGTTTGTGTAGGTCATAAAAGAGACTCACAGCATAAAGACCCACACAGTAGAGAAAAACCGGGATTTTCCCTATTCAGAAGATTGAAAACTGAATTTTTCCTTTTCAGGAAGGCTTCCCTGAAAAAAACAGAGCAGGTTAAGGGGCTTAGAAAAGTTGGGGTAGTAATATTAAACATGGTGGTCAGGGGAGGTACAGCCGAAGAGCTGATACTCCAGCAAAGGTCAAAGTCGGAGGGACTTTCCTGGTGGTCCGGTGGTTAAGACTTCGCCCCCAGTGTAGGGGGTGCACGTTCAGTCCCTGGTCAGGGAGCTAAGATTCCACATGCTGCACCACCCAAAGAAACCAAAACACAAAACAGAAACAATATTATAACAAACAAATAAATCCTTTAAAACTGTGGAAACATGTATATTATCATAGGTGGAATAGATCACCAGTCCAGGTTCGATGCATGAGACAGGGTACTCGGGGCTGGTGAACTGGGATGACTCTGAGGGATGGGATGGGGAGGGAGATGGGAGCGGGGTTCGGGATGGGGAACACAGGTATACCCATGGCTGATTCATGCTAATGTATGGCAAAACCAGTACAATATTATAAAGTAATTAGCCTCCAATTAAAACAAATAAATTAATTTTAAAAATAATAAAACTGATCCACATTAAAAAAATTTTTTTTAATGAATCAAAGGAGGGGAGAGAAGGAGCCACTGGGGATACCTGGGGAAGGGTGCTCCACGAGGAGGGAACAGCCAGTGAAAGGCCCTGAGGTGGAGTACTCTTGATGCGGTCACAGAATAGCAAAGAGGCCTGAGTGGCTGGGGCAAGGTGGGCAAGGGGGAGAATGGGGGGCCAGGGGTCAGAGAAGTTATAGGGCAGATCATGGGCTACAGTGAGGACTTTGACCTTTTCTCAGCGAGGGTGGGGGCACCTTGGTGGGAAGGGAGACCCCAGTCCAGACAGGAGGTGAGGATGGACAGGACCATGGTGGGGGCAGAAGTGACCGGGTTCCCCAGGGCTTCAGCTGTGGCACGTGGGGTCTAGTTCCCTGACCAGGGATTGAACCCTGGGTCCCCTGCACAGAGACCTCGGAATCTTAGCCACTGGACCACAGGGAAGTCCCAGGCTCTGGAGAGATTTTGTGAAGTGGAGCCTACAGCATTTGCTGAGAGGTTGGAAGTGGGTGAGGGAGACTCAAGAGCGGAACTCTTGGCCCGGGCGTCAGGCAGGCCGCAGGCACAGTTCACGGTGAGGTCACCCATTCTGGCACCTCGGGGACCACACTTCCTGTGGGGGTGAACAATGGCTGATTCGGGGTTGCCCAAGCCGAGTGGTGCCTCCCCTGAGTGCCTCTCCCACGGGTCTTTGCATGAAGGCCCCCGCAGGGTTGGTGGCACCTGGGCTGCTGGGCCTGGGGCCATCAGGGTGTGAACAATGCAAATGAAACAGCAGGAATTAGCCCCAGGCTCCCTGGGTGACAAGGGAGCCTTCCCTTCCTGAATGAAGAAGCCTCAAGAAAGCCTGACCAAGGACAGAGAAAGAGTAACGGTCCAGTGAACCTGGACTCGAGGCTGACTGATCTCTGCCACCTCCTCCGTCTGAGCCACGTGCAAGGTCTTCCTGAGCCCCGTCTTGTTCCTCCTAACACAGGATCAGAATGCCCACTGTTGCGCAACTTCCCTGCTAGTCCAGTGGCTAAGACTCTGGGCTCCCAATGCAGGGGCCCCGGGTGCAATCCCTGGTCAGGGAATGAGGCCCCGCATGCCACAGGGAAAAGATCCTGCATGCTGCAACAATGGAAGAACCCGAGTGCCACGGGTAAGACCCGGGCCCGGACAGATAAATAAATAAAATATTGGGAAAAAAAAGAATGTCCACTTTGGGAAGAGTATATGACATCACTCATGAAATGTGCAGTGCTGAGTGCATCATAAATGTTTGAAAAATCATACCTCACAGGGAGTGTTACCTAGGAGCTAAGAGACAAAACTGGGTTACATCTTTACTCTGTGCCTGTGTTTTTTGTTTTCCTAGTTTTCCTTTTTTTTTTTTTTGGCTGCACCTCTTGGCTTGCTGGATTTTAGTTCTCCAACCAGGGATCAAACTGTAACCCTAGCCCGAGCCGTTGGCAGTGAAAGTTCAGCGTCCTAACCGCTGGACCGCCAGGGAATCCCCTCACTCTGCACCTTTGGACTTTCCTGAGCCTCCGTTTCCCTCATGTTGAGTCCTGATTTCCTTACGCCTTTCCCCACCAGCTTTCTTCCCCATAACTTCCTGTCTCAATAAAGAGCAGAGAAATCTCTTCCGTTTTTGGACCGGTAACCTTGGAGTCCACCTGGACTTCTCTGATTCTCTCACCACATCAGGGGCATCCTTAGACCAAGAAGTGGGGCCTTGCCCTTGGTAGCACTTTCCTGGAAATTCTCTAAGCTAGGGGTACAGGGTACCCTAAGCAGGGTTCTCTGACTTTGCTGGATTTTTAAAAAACATATTTTCTTGCCTGAGTTGCACGGCTTATGGGATCTTAGTTCCCCAACCAGGGATCGAACCTGTGCCCCTTGCAGTAGAAGTGCAGAGTCTTAACCACTGGAGCACCAGCGAAGCCCCAAGGTACCCTGACTGTAGGCAGCAACCTTGTGGGTCCCATCCTGTTTCTTTTCCCTTTGGAGGGCTCTGCCTCTGCCCTCACCGTCAACCCTGGTGCATAGGGTGGGCTGGAAGTCCTGAGGAGCTCTAGGACTCTTGCCTAAATGGGGTCACCCTGGAGCCCTGTGGCTGGACCCCAGTCCAGCTGAGCAGCCTGGCAAGGGGCTGGCTCCCCCTGGCTGGCCACCAGAACAATGCTGGCATGCTGACTGGAGAGGCCTCTCGCCTGCTCACCTGGATGCAGGGCAAGTTCAAAACTCTGTGTCCGGAACTGTGCCACCGCCCCTTAGCTGAAGCCTAGTGGGTGGGTCTGTGCATCAGCTCTCACTGTCCTTCGGCCTCCAGTTCACAGCACCAAAGCTGGCGTGCAGCCACCGCTTGTGCTTTTCACCTGTGCAGCCCGTCCCGTGGTCTCCCTGCTCCCCCTCTCCATTCCACGTCAAAGGTAGTCTTTACCGTTTTTCTCCCAGGGCTTTTTTTTTTTTTAATCACATAAAGGAATATTAACATTTTATGGCTTGAGACAGAATCCCATGTAGTCTGTGAGATGATAGAAAATATATGCATTGGTCTCTACCCCTGGTTCTTGGTACAGAAATCCTGAAACCTTTGTAATTTCCTAAGTGATAAGAACACGAAGAGCGGACTTCCCTGGTGTCCAGTGATTGAGAATCAGCCTGCCAAAGCTGGGGACACGGGCTCGACCCCTGGTCTGGGAAGATTCCCCAGGCTGTGGAGCAGCTAAGTGGGTGTACCACAACTACTGAGCCCGTGTGCCACAACAAGGGAAGTCACTGCAATGAGAGGCCCTCGCACAGCAGCTAGAGAGTAGCCCTTGCTCACGGTAACTAGAGAAAGCCCCAGCACGGCAGTGAAGACTCAGTGAAACCAAATAATCAACAAATGACCACAATTTTCAAAAAAGAGCACTAGGAGCATGTTTTGTTCTAATGATGGGACTCTGGGTGGGCTTCTGAATTTGGAGGCGGGGGGTGGGGGGTCTGGTCACCAGAAAGACCGAGGTATGATTAGAAGCTTAGAATGTTTAGAAACCCCACTGCTCCACTCCCATCATCCTCATCCTCCAGACGGGGGAATCAGCTGACAATGGAGTTAGTAGCTGACTGCGTGCACAAGGGAGCCTCCATACGAGGGCAATAGTAAAGCTAGCTTAAAGCTCAACATTCAGAAAACAAAGATCATGGCATCTGGTCCCATCACTTCATGGGAAATAGATGGAGAAACAGTTGAAACAGTGTCAGACTTTATTTTGGGGGAGGCTCCAAAATCACTGTAGATGGTGATTGCAGCCATGAAATTAAAAGATGCTTACTCCTTGGAAGGAAAGTTATGACCAGCCTAGATAGCATATTCAAAAGGAGAGATATTACTTTGCCAACAAAGGTCCGTCTAGTCAAGGCTATGGTTTTTCCACTGGTCATGTATGGATGTGAGAGTTGGACTGTGAAGAAGGCCGAGTGCTGAAGAATTGATGCTTTTGAACTGTGGTGTTGGAGAAGACTTTTGCGAGTCCCTTGGACTGCAAGGAGATCCAACCAGTCCATCCTAAAGGGGGCCAGTCCTGGGTGTTCATTGGAAGGACTGATGCTGAAGCTGAAACTCCAATACTTTGGCCACCTCATGTGAAGAGTTGACTCATTGGAAAAGACCTTGATGCTGGGAAGGATTGGGGGCAGGAGGAGAAGGGGACGACCGAGGATGAGATGGCTGGATGGCATCACGGACTCAATGGACGTGAGTCTGAGTGAACTCCGGGAGTTGGTGACGGACAGGGAGGCCTGGCGTGCTGCGATTCACGGGGTCGCAAAGAGTCGGACACGACAGCGCGACTGAACTGAACTGAACTGAGGAGCTTCCAAGTGGGTGAACACATGTACCCCGGGAGGGTGATGCACCCCAACTCCAAGAGGACAGAAGCTCCTGCACTCAGGACCCTCCTGGACCTCACCGTGCGCGTCTCTTCAGTGGGCTGCTCCTCTGCATCCTTTATCGAATCATCTAAAAAACGGTGCTTATAGTTCCCCAAGTTCTGAGAGCCGCTCCGGCAAAGCAATTGAGCCCAAGGAGAGAGTCTTTGGAACTTCTGACCTATAGATCTATAGGTAGTTGGTCAGAAACACTGTTGATAGCCTGGCCTCATCATGGGGGAGGGGTGGCAGGGGCAGTCTTTTGGGACTGAACCCTTAACTTGCAAGATCTGACTCTCTCTCCGGGTGGATAGTATCACGCATGCATGTTAGGTCGCTTCAGTCACCCGACTCTGTGCGACCACAGGGACTGTGGCCCCCCAGGCTCCTCTGTCCACGGGATTCTCCAGGCAAGAATACTGGAGTGGGCTGCCATGCCCTCCTCCAGGGGATCTTGCAGACCCAGGGATCGAACCAGGGTCCCTTATGTCTCCCACATTAGCAGGCAGGTTCTTTACTGAGAGTGACACTTAGGAAGCCCCAGATAGAGTCAGAATCATGTTAAATTGTAAGCCTTCCAGACTTCTAGCTGGTGGCACGGAGAAGTGTTTGTGAGGGTAACCTCCACATGGTTGGCAACCAAAGTATCAGAAGTGAAGGGTTGTGTGTGAGAAGTAAAGGACACACACAGAGGAGAAACACAACAGGGGAGAACTGGATTTTTCCCTACAGGGGAAGGAAAAATCTGGATTTTTCCTTTACACATCTAAACAAAAAATCATCAAAATCTCCCATATGCTTTCTGGTCAAAACAGAGATCATAATATCAGGATGTATTCTGGTTCTTCTGATCGAAATGGACTACTTTCTGTGAATTATGCCTGTCAGAATATTCAAAAACTGAGGCCAATTATGTAGTCAATTTGAATTTACAAAAGGGCTATAGCCCTTCAGAGGGGAGGGCTTCTTTCTCAGCTGTCTGTGAAGATCCCTTTATTTTCTTTCTTTACTTATTCTGGGCTGTGCTGGGTCTTCGTTGCTATGCAGGCTTTTCTCTAGTTGCAGCGAGTGGAGGCCGCTCTGGTTGAGGTGCGCGGCCTTCTCAACTAGAGAAGCAGGCTTCTCTTGTGCCGCACAGGCTCTAGGGCACGTGGGTTTCAGTAGTTGCGGCTCACCGGCTTCATTGCTCCGAGGCATCTGGGATCTTCCCAGATCAGGGATTGAACCTGTGCCTCGTGCCCTGGCAGGCGGATTCTTCACCACTGAGCCACCAGGGAAGCCCAGACTCCTTTATTTCTACCATGGAAACTATTGTTCATGTCCTCCAAGTCCTGCTGCCAGGAAGAGAGATCAGACTTTGAAAGGACTGGCCAGTACCTCCTCCACAGTCAGCAAATAGGAAGAATTCTTTCTTCCCGGGGCTGTCAAGACACTGTGAGCCCTTCCAGGAGATGGGTAGCAAGATGCTCCCTTAGGTAAGTCTTACTCGGTGTGGGGCAAATCCAAGACCACTCACTTTGCTTCATTTATCTTCACTAGGGGATGGTTTATGGAAGCCAAGGCACGGTCAAGGTTGAAAGACTCTAGGAATGCAGGGATTCTTGCCTAAAGAGGGTAAGAAAGAGCTGGTTAAAGAGGAATCCTGCACCAAAGCTATTAATCCCAAATGTGACCTTTTACAAGACCAGAGAAATTCCTGCTCACAATTTTCTGCATTCTCTGATTAAGCATTGCATTTGTGGGACTTCCCTGGTCGTCCAGTGGTTAAGGCTTCTCCTTGCAATGCAAGGGACTTGAGTTCGATCCCTGGTCGGGGCACTAGGATCCCACATGCCTCAGGGCAACTAAGCCCTTGCACCACAACTAGAAAGTCCGTGCTATACAATTAGAAAAGCTGTGTGCTGCAAAGAAAGATCCTGCGTGCTGCAACTGAGACCAGACCCAGCCAAATAAGTAACATAAACATTAAAAAGAAAAATGTTAGGACTCATTTTTTTTTTAAGTTTTATCTTCTTTTTTTTTCTTTTAATTTTTATTTATTTATTTATTTGCTTTACAATACTGTGTTTGTTTTGCTATACATTGACATGAATCAGCCACGAGTATACATGAACTCCCAATCCCGACTCCCGCCTCCCCCTTGTTAGGACTCATTAAAAAGAAAAGAATTGCATCTGTTGTTGTTGCTTAGTGGCTAAGTTGTGTTCGACTCTTTGTGACCCCATGGACTGCAGCACACCAGGCTCCTCTGTCCTTCATTATCTCCTGGAGTTTGTTCAAATTCATGTCCATTGAGTTGGCGATGCTATCCAACTGTCTTATCCTTAGCCGCCCCCTTCTCCTTTTGCCTTCAATCTTTTCTAGCTTTAGGGCCTTTTCAAATGAATCAGCACTTCACATCAGGCGGCCAAAATATTGGAGCTTCAGCTTCAACATCAGTCCTTCCAATGAATATTCTGCATGGATTTCCCTTAGGATTGACTGGCTTGATTTCCTTGCAGTCCAAGAGATTCTCAAGAGTCTTCTTCAGCACCACAATTCAAAAGCATCAGTTCTTCAGTACCGAGTCTTCTTTATGATCCAACTCTTTTGTCCATATATCCCTACTGGGAAAACCATGGCTTTGACCATATGGACCTTTGTCGGCAAAGTGATGTCTCTGCTTTTTAATACTCTGTCTAGGTTTTTCATAGCTTTCCTTCCAAGGAGAAAACTTCTTTTAATTTCTTGGCTGTAGTCACCTCCTGCAGGATTTTGGAGCCCAAGAAAATAAAATCTGTCACTGTTTCCAATTCTTCCCCTTCTATTTGCCAAAAAGTAATGGGACTGGATGCTGTGATCTTTTTTTTTTTTTTTTTTAAGGTTAAGTTTCAAGTCAGCTTTTTCACTCTCCACTTTCACCCTCTTTACACTTACATGCAAAATGAATTGGGTTCTAGGCTTGGATTAACAGGCTTTCCTCCTGCAAGAAAACACCCGGGGACACTGACTTAAAGCAGGAGGAATCTGGGATGGCTGTCCCCTAGGGGGGCTCTGTCCTGTGCCTGGCTACCCAATGACACTCCTATTACTGTGATATCAAAATACACCTATAACTTTCCCAAGAGGCTCGTGGGGTGTTTTATACAGCCTTGTCTCCTAGGAGCCATTACTCTCTAGTCTTAGCTTCCAGGCAGTAGGCTCTTTTGGAACCCAATTATATTTGTTTTTCTTTTTAATCAGAGTACAGCATGGGGTGTAATTCCAGGAATTAATAGAGATTGTCTCTGGAGGAGGAAATTGAAGAATGAAAATGACTTGTCAGATTCTGGCCTTTTATCCTACTTGAAGTTTTTAAACATTTTGCTAAAGCCATATTTTTGGACTCATAATTGGATTACAATCATTTTTCATAATCTCATTACCATATAAGATTCCCCCAGCTTTTACGTTACATTAAAAAATGATGTATTGCTGGGACTTCACTGGAGGTCCAGTGATTAAGAGTCCACCTGCCGTTGCAGGGGGTGCAAGTTTAAACTCTGGTCAGGAAATGAAGATCCCTTGTGTGTCTCACTGCACCACAAAAAGTAATAAATAAAAAAATTTTAATACAGTGTATTGCTACGGACTGTGAGTTCTAAGATTTGCTTCAGATTGCCTGGGGAAGCCAGTGGGTAGGAGCAGAGATGAAAGCAAATTGGTCAGGAGTTAACTGTTGGAGTTGATTGCTTCTTCCGTTCTTCCACTTTGGGACATGTTTGAAAACCTCAATAGCAAAAAAGCTTTTGACAGCGTATATATTGAAAAGAAATTTTTCCCATATAATAGTCACCCCATCTCTTAGAATTCAGGGTCTCCCACCCAGATTGCTATGACCCCTTTCCCCCTTCCTTGCTCTATCTCGCATAGCATTGATTACCTTCCAATACGTGACATCATTTACATGTCACATCTACTGCTCATCATGGCCCAGTGAATCACAGTACATTTCATGCTTATTCCATAATAAAATGGAGTCTTTTCTATCCTTGTGAAGACAATGTTGGGGGATTGGCAGATTCTTTTTTTAATGATTTTCCAAAAGTATTTAATTTGCTTACACTGTCTCCCGTTCACCATGTCTCTTCTCCTAGAAGGTAAGTTCCCTGTCCATTTTACCAGCTGATTTGAAAAGCATGGGTACTTTGCATTTTATTTATTTTGGACGAAGTTGGTATAGAGGTTAAAAGCAAGAATTCTAGTGCCACCCTGGCTAGGTTCAAATATTAGCTCTGTCACCTACTATCTATGTGACCCTGGGCAGGTCACTTAGCCTATTTTCTTATCTTTGAAGTAGAGACATAGCCACACCTACCCCAGGTTGCTAACCGGACTGGTAGTAAAAGGATCCATGAATGCTGGCTGGATTATTACCGGTTACAGCACTCATTTAGGAAGTCAAATAGAAATGCATTTGATTCCTACTGGAGCCTGTTTTATCTCTTGTTAGTGGTGCTGGGGACTTCTCTGGCGGTCCAGTAGTTAAGACTCCACGCTCCCACTGCAGGGGGTGTGGGTTCCATCCTTGGTCAGGAAACTAAGATCCCACATACTACCTGGTGTGGCCAAAAACTGGAAAAAAGATAATGGTGCCAGCCCCTTAATTGTTCTAGAAGCTAAGGGATACGAGGCCTCCTACCCAGATGCCTCACTGAATAACAGTAGATGTTCAGCAGCAAGGGCCTTACAGCCTGGTGAGGGATGCTCCAAAGGACCAGTGGTGGGGATGACAGACAGACTCTGGATCCCGGCATCTCCTGCTCCTCTCTCCACTGTGGCTTCTGCGATTTGGTCCCTTAATTACCCTGCAGGTTTGAACAGAGTCTGAAGGAAGGGAAGTTTGGAGAACAGGGCCTGGAGACAGGGCTGGGAGGGCATGGCAAGCAAGCCTGGGAGGAAAAGACAGGGAGAAGGGAGTTCAGTTCAGTCGCTCAGTCGTGTCTGACTCTTTGCGACCCCATGAATCGCAGCAGGCCAGGCCTCCCTGTCCATCACCAACTCCCGGAGTTCACTCAGACTCACGTCCATTGAGTCCGTGATGCCATCCAGCCCTCTCATCCTCTGTCGTCCCCTTCTCCTCCTGCCCCCAATCCCTCCCAGCATCAGGGTCTTTTCCAATGAGTCAACTCTTCACATGAGGTGGCCAAAGTACTGGAGTTTCAGCTTTAGCATCAGTCCTTCCAATGAGTGAGTGAGTGAGTGAAGTCAACTCAGTCGTGTCCGACTCTTTGCGACCCCATGAACTATAACCCACCAGGCTCCTCCATCCATGGGATTTTCCAGGCAAGAGTACTGGAGTGGGTTGCCATTTCCTTCTCCTGGGCCTTTTAAAAAGAACTTTAATTTTTCATGTCTCCATTAACGTGTTTAATATTTACCCTAACTTTGAATATTTAGAATACATCTGAAATGACTATTTTAATATCTTTATTTACTAATTCTCTCTGCCATATTTGGATTGGTTTTGATTGATTTTTATCCTCAGTTCAGTTCAGTTGCTCAGTCATGTCTGACTCTTTGCAACCTCATGAATCATAGCATGCCAGGCTTCCCTGTCCATCACCAACTCTTGGAGTTCACTCAAACTCATGTCCATCGAGTCGGTGATGCCATCCAGCCATCTCATCCTCTGTCGTCCCCTTCTCCTCCTGCCCCCAATCCCTCCCAGCATCAGGGTCTTTTCCAATGAGTCAACTCTTCACATGAGGTGGCCAAAGTACTGGAGTTTCAGCTTTAGCATCAGTCCTTCCAGTGAACACCCAGGACTGATCTCCTTTAGGATGGACGGGTTGGATCTCCTTGCAGTCCAAGGGACTCTCAACAGTCTTTTCCAACACCACACTTCAAAAGCATCAGTTCAAAAAAAAAAAAAAAGCATCAGTTCTTCGGCAGTCAGCTTTCTTCACATTCGAACTCTCATATCCATACATGGCCACTGGAAAAACCAGTCTTGATTAGACGAATCTTTGTTGGCA
>SJXQ01008027.1:139624-157240 GCA_006408695.1 Aepyceros melampus | reverse complement strand
GGAGGCAGGGGCGCGGCCCGCGGAGGCTCCAAGTCTGATGTCTCGACCCTGGCTCTCCAGCAGCCGCAGCTGCAGGGCCTGGTGAGGAGACCACAGGGGCCTCACCCTCCCAGGGCCTGCCCGCCTGTGTTTCCGCATCCGCCCCCGAACCCGAGGAGGCGCCCGGCTTCAGCCAACTGCCCATCGAGATGCTCCTGGAAGTGCTGAGCTACCTGCCCACAAGCGTGCTGCTCGGGCAATGCCGCCACGTGTGCCGGTACTGGCGCTACCTGGTGGACACCCGGGCCGTGTGGCTGAGCATCCTACCCTACAGCCACGCTAAGCTGTGGCCCGTTTCAGAACCTGCCTGCCCCCAGAGGACGACGACGACCCCAGACCCTGCCTCCTGGGCCGCTTCTGCGAGCGCAGACCCTTAGGACGCAATCTCTACCCGAACCCCCGTGGCACAGGTGGGGAGCCCAGGAAAAGAGGTCTCAAGGGTGCCTGTGGGATGGTTTGGAGGTGCGGGGCAGAGAGGAGAGGCTCAAGGAAACCCCTGGGACTTATCCGTGGGGTAGCGGGCAAGCCAGGAACTTGGGCACAAACATTTTTTTCATTTAACAGACGCCTTCCTGCCTTGGAGGACAGTCAAACGTAGAAGCTGGAGACAGGAGGAAAGCTGGGAGGAGGACCGCAGGCTAGCCCCCAAGGACTGTTTCCAGCCTTTCTACAGGTGGACGTCCCTCTTCCCCAAGGGCTGGGATGGGCGGTGGTGAGTTCTTGCCTGGTCCTCACGAACCCTCTCCCCTTTCTCCCAGGTGGTGTTACAAGAAGCAAGTGTTGGACCTGGAGGAGGAGGGTCTGTGGCCGGAACTCCTGGATAGTGGAAGGATTGAGATTTGTGTCTCTGCCTGGTGAGTGTGATGGCAAAAACAGCTTTAAAAACAGGGCTGACCTTGGCATGGATGACAAGGCGTGTAGGCCTCCCAGCAACCTCTTAGATTAAGCAGGAAGGGAAATGACTTCACCACCATCAGAGCTTTACTACTTAGCCGTATCCACTCCCTGAACCCTCTCCTGACCCCCAAAACGGACCTGGATGGGAAGATGCCAGGTTGGATCTTGTGCAAAGGGCTTGGTTTAGGAGGAGGCAAGACAGAGTTGGCTAAGAGGTCAGATTCTGGAGTCAGACTTCCCACACTCAAACCCTGGCTTCCCAGCTTTGTGTTCTTGGGCAAGTCACAGTTTCCCTGTCTTCGTAAGGCAGGGTTCTATGTCAGCCACAGAGCCAGCGCTTTGAAGTGTGACCTGTTTCAGCAGCTTTCATGATCCTTGATCCTGTGGGTTAATGTGTGTTTTGAAACCTCGAATTGAGAATTCAGAGAGGTGAGGTCACTTGTTCAGGTGGCACAGCTGGGGCTTGGCGGGACCTGGCATTAGGCTCGTTCTTGTCTGACTCCAGAGCCTGTGCTGTCTGGTGGTCTGGAAACCAGGATGCTCCATGAAGACCTCCCATGGGATACCTCACTCGGATTATTTTAAGGGAGGCAAGTTCCAAATCCTCTACCACTTTATGTACCCTCTTCTCAAATTACTCAGCTACAGATTGCATCTATGATGGGGGCATTGTATGATTATGCTTTCCCAATTTCCTGTCTCTCAGCCCTTCAGTTTTACAGAAAAAGTCGTTCACTAAGGTGTATGGTCCCTGGATGTAAAGGCCTCTGGGGAAACAGGCAAAGTGAGGTTGAAATTTGAAATTTTGGTCTTACCACATTCACTTTCAGTCAAAACACCATAAACTTCCCCTCTCTGAAAAATCATCTCTTTCAGAAATATATTTACAATAAAATTCTTTAACTTCATAATTTGTTCTAGTGGTCAAGAATCCACCTGCCAATGCAGGAGACACAAGAGACTTGGGTTCAATCCCTGGGTTGGGATGATCCCTTGGAATAGGAAGTTGCACCCCTACTCCAGCATTCTTGCCTGAGAAATTCCATGGGCAGAAGAGCCTGGTGGGCTACTTTCCATGGGGGTCACAAAAAGTCAGACACAACTGAGTGACTGAGTATACACACTTAGCCGATTAACAATGTTCTGATAGTTTCAGGAGAACAGCAAAGGGACTCAGCTATACATATACATATATCCATTCTCCCCCAGACTTCCCTCCCATCCAGGCTGCCACATAACATGGAACAGAGTTCCAGGTGCTAGACAGTAGGTCCTGATTGGGATCCATTTTAAATATAGCTGTGTGTACATGTCCATCCCAAACTCCCTAACTATCCCTTCCCTCCATCCGTCCCCACCCCCCGCAACCATCAATTCGTTCTCTAAGCCTGTGACTCTGTTTTGTAAGTTCGTTTGTATCATTTTCTTTTTAGATTCCACATTAAGGGATGTCATATGATATTTCTCCTTCTCTGTCTGACTTCACTCATTATGACAAACTCCAGGTTCACCATGAGAAATGACATTATTTCATTCCTTTTTAATGGCTGAGTAATATTTCATTGTATATAGGGATTTTTATTAATGTTTACTATCAGCCTCCAAATCAACTGATACTACACAAGGCATCCTTAGTCATATTTCTGGTTTTCCTGGAGTGGCTAGCCCCTGTTGTAGTCTATCTGTTTGGTTGTGGCTAGCCTCCACCAAATCATATTGGCAGGCTTGTCCCAGAGATACTCCTATCAGACATAAAGTTGCAAGGATCCAGAGATTACCTCTCAGTGTCAGACGGCAATAACCATAGCTTTGAACAGGGCAAAATTCCTTTCTACACAATATCTTTTCTGGAATCCATATGATTCCAATTTGCGGCAATGTCTGGCAGCCAGTTGTAGGTAACAGTTCAGCCGAAAAGAAAAAAGTTTAGCACTTAGGAAATTTTAAATTTCTACTTATATTGTTTGTGTGCGTGTTGTTGGCACAGAGCAGTATGAAAGGTAAGTCACACAAACATAAACATATATTATTATTATATAAGGATAAAATCTGGAAGAAGTAGCGTGTACATTTACACCTAAGAAGTGATATGATACCTCTGTGAAGGAAGTTACTACTTTGTGTGTGTGTATATATATATATATATATGTATGTGTGTGTATATATATGTAATTAATCTTGTTTTTACATTTGTATTTTTGACACCAAAAAATGTACATAGCTTGTGTGTGCAAGTCAATGAATTATTACAAAGTGAACATATGCACTTAAATCAAGAACAGAAAGTTAAAAGAAAAAAACAGAATGTTGCCAGCAAACACCACCCTCAGCACCGCTCATGCCCCATTCCCATCACTTCCAATCCAGTGGTAGCGCCATCTTGAATTCTGTTACCATAGGTCACTTTTGTCCATTTTGGTGCTATGTATGTATATGGAGTTATGCCGTATGTATATGGAGTTATCCGTATATAGTGTGTATCTGGCTTCTTTCAACCACATGTTTGTAAATTCACCCATAACTGTATGTAGCTGCAGTCTCCATTCATGGCTTCATAATTTGTTGTGTGAATATACCATGTGTACATAGGTGCTCAAACGTCTGAGTTGTGTCTTTGCGACCCCATGGACTGTAGCCTGCCAGGCTCCCCTCTCCATGGGATTTCCCAGGCAAGAATCCTGGAGTGGGTTGCCATTTCCTACTCCAGGGATATCTCCCCAACCCAGAGTTCTTTACCACTACAGCAACTTGGGAAGTCCAGTAATTAATTCTCTTCTCCAGTGGCTCCCAGTAAGGAGAAACTCCTAAATGGAGGTGCCAGGGTTTGAACCAGGGACCTTGTGCAAGCCAAACATGTGCTCTACGACCAAGCTACACCCCCACTCAATCTATCCATTTACCAGTAGCAGACATTGGGTACTGTGTCTTTGAATGTTACTTGATGTCCCATTACCAATTTACTTATATTCCCTTGGATCCTTCTAAGTGACTAGAAAACTGTATCTTAAACATCACCATTGAGTACATTGGAAATGACATCTTTTGCCACCAGCAAAACATAGAAAGAGAAACAATATGGTAGGAGGTATCTTGAAGAGCATGGCTCTAGGTCATTGCTTCTGAAATGAATGTGCATGTGGACTGCTGGAGAGGGTGTTTAGGGCAGATGGGGTCCTTGGGGAAGCAGAGGGGCCTAGCTCCCACGTGACCCTGACGCTGCTAGTCCTGGGGACCACAGCACCATTTTGGATTTTTAGACATGGGAAAGCCATTCAGGTAGAGGAGGCAGATGCCCAAAGAGGGGGGGGTGGCAAGTTCAACCTTCAAGATTTTCCTTCTCCCACAGGTGGGCAGACCAAGGAGCCTCGGTCTGTCTGTATGAGCTAATTGTCCAGCTTCTAGATGCCAAGCAGACCAAGCTACATCATTTCTCTCTCAGGCCAATCCGTCAAGGTACAACCAGTATCCCTTTTAAGGTGAGTCTGAAGGGGCAGAGAGAAAGAATGGTGTGGCTTATGGTGATCTATTGCTAAAAAATAAATTGCCCCCAAATTTAGTGGCTTAATATCAACAGCACTCATTTTATCTCCTCTCATGATTTCTATGAGGAGGGCTCTGGTGAGAGTTTCTGACTCCAGTCTCTCATGAGGTTCCATTTCAGACACTGGCTGGAGCTAAAGGGCAGGGTGGGCTGTGAGTGTGTATACTGCAGCTGGTGGCTGGCCAGGCAGCTCTTGGTTTAGTCTCAGAGCTTGGCCATGGGATCCCCCTGCTTGTTCTCGTTGGGGCTTCCTCACAGCATGGCAGCTTCAGGGCAGGCAGCTGCTTCCTGGTGGCTCAGGGCTCCGTGAGGCTGCTGGAGAAACCAGCAGAAGCTGCATTGCCTCTGTGACCCCGCCATGGAAGTCACTTGGTGAAAGTCACTCAGCAACATTCCCACCACACTCTTGGTTGCAATGAATCAACCTGCCCAGATTCAAGGGGGTGGGAATTAGACTCCACCCCGGGGTCGGGAGTGACATGATTCTAGAAGGACATATGTAAGTGGAAACATTGCAGCTATCTAGGGAAAATACCACCTGCCAGAAGGCCCCCAACTCAGCTTTTGAGGGCAAGGCCATGGCAGAGTGGGACTTAACCTCTTTGTCTGCCTACAGACCAACCACCTGTTCTGCAACCTCAAGAAGGGCATCCGCTTTGTGTCTCTGGAACACTGGATTTGGGACATGAGTTTCCTGCCTGAGGACTATGGAATCCTCGTGCCCAAGGCCAGTGTGACTGTATGGGTCCGTCAACTCTAGTAGAGGACTGGCCTGTTAAACAACCTGCCCATGCCTTCCAGCACCATTGGCTCGGCCACCTCAGGAGTCAAGGGCTCGTAGTTCCTGGCATCCTGGGATCTCCTAGGTCCAATCAAGGGTTCTACAGAGCCCTGTCTTTAAATTCTACAAGTAGCTATGAGAAGAACACTTTTACATCAGGTCTACTGGCTGCTGCTGCTCTAAGGCGCCCCTGTTCTACCGAGTGGCGACACACGGGTGAACGCAGGGAAATAGTGAGAGGGCTCCTCACCCTTCCCCCACATGCCAGGCCCCTCTGGTTCTGCCCCCGTACCCTCTGCCCTTCTGTTCCTGCTGCAGAGGCTTCATTGATCACTTCCAAGAAGCCCTCTCCTCACCTCTGAACTAGAAGCTCAATCCCTGTGGCTGAGTAATTCCAGCCCCTAAACTGTGATTTCAAACCTGGGACCAAGACGCAAGAGCTGGAAGTAAAACTAGCTCAAAAAATGTTTGGAGGCAGAGGGTTCTGCCCACCCTGTGAGCAATGAATTGGTCCCCTATATACAACTGCTCTGAGTTGTATAGTGAATAACATTATTTTGAAATTCTTTTTAAATATGGAGAGAGTAAATCATATCTGTCGATCATAGGTAATAAAATTTTGCCAGAGATGGTCAGTCAGGGTTAGAAGTTTAGGCAGGTGGTGGACGTGGGCACAGTGTCACAGTGACACCACATTTGTGACATTCTGGTCATGAGGATAAGAGAGAAGCTTGCAACAGCAGGATCCGGCTGTCCCCACCCCAGTCCAGGGGTCATGGCTGCCCCTTCCCTGCTGCAGGGTCCTTAAGGAGCTCCGGGTCTCCGGATGGAAAGCAGATGAAGCCGCTGCTGCCTTTGATGTGTCCACCCTGAAGTGTCCCCACCTGCAGTAGAAGGTGGGACACATCCCAAGGGGAGGGTGTTTCATCACTTTCATCCTAAGGGAAGTGTGACAGGTTGAAACTGGCCTGAGAGTCAGGACCACATGTAGTGTGTGGTTCTAGAGTAGATATACTGGTTTGGACAGTGAAGCTCTGGAGGATATGTTTGGGTCAGCGGGAGGACTTTGGATAGAAGGAATATGAAACAAGCATTTACAGAAAGGGAAAGGTGGACACCATTGCCTGAAAAAAGAACCATATAACTTAATTTTCATGTATATATACTGCAGTCTGGTGTGCTGCAGTCCATTGGGTCGCAAAGAGTTGACATGACTTAGGGACTGAACAACAATATATACTTCTGTCTGCATTGTGCATGTATGCATTTATACACAGGTGTTTGTATATATGTATCTATGCCACATTAAAATAGAATATGTATATATCCTTGTATTTGTATTCTTGATTGCCTTCTGGATATATACAGAAGAACTAAAGCGTTGCAGGGTTACTGCAGTGGTGAGAGGTGCACAGTTGTGATTTTTGTAGTTACTGATTTTACTTATCTAAATTTCTCATTTTCTACATGCTTATGTGTAGAAATACAGTGTTATACACAGATAAGTATTCTCCAATGTAATTTCCCTTTCCATAAATAAACACATTTAGAAATTGTCTTTGCTGACAAAGTTGTTTTGTGTGTGTGTGTGATTCTAATTCTTTTTTTTCCCCTAAAACTTTAAACTTTTTATTTTGTTTTGGGGTGTAGCCAATTAACAATGCTGTGTTCATTTCAGGTGAACAGCAAAGGGACTCAACCATACATATACACGTATCCATTCTCCCGATTCTAATTATTTGTGTTAGTGATGGCCCTTAGTGTGTGGAAGAGGACTCTGAGGCTCTCCGTGCTCTCATCTTTTTGCACACATGAGATGGAGTCCGTGATGGCTACACGTCCTCCGTGGCTGTTCTCACCTCAAGGATTCACCTGGGCCCTGGTCACATTAAAAGGGGCACAGCATCAACCAGGGAAGCCCAGAAATTAACTCTACTTCAATAAAAAGAGACTAATGATAACAATAAACAATTTGAAATAAATAGAATATATAAAAACTAAAGGAAACTGAAGTCACTCAGTCATGTCAGACTCTTTGCAACCCCGTGGACTGTAGCCTATCAGGCTCCTCCATCCGTGGGATTCTCCAGGCAAGAATACTAGAGTGGGTTGCCATTTCCTTCTCTAGGGGATCTTCCCCACCCAGGTATTGAACCTGGGTCTCCTGAATTGCAGGCAGACATTTTACCCTCTGAGCCACCAGGGAAGCCCATAAAAAACATATAAATGGAATAAAAATAATGTAAAGCATCCATAGATGACCATTCTTAATATTTACATGTATATTTATATCCATTTAAAATGGATAGCCAACAAGTTCCATATAGAACATGAAACTGCTCAATGTTATGTGACAGCCTGGATGGAAGGGGAATTGGGAGGAGAACAGATGTATGGTTGAGTCCCTTTGATGTTCACTTGAAACTATCACAACATCGTTAATCAGCTACACCCCAATACAAAATAAAGTTTTTTAAAAAGGGTAACTTATTTTACTTACTTTGTTATGGGATTCCCTGGTGGCTCAGACGGTAAAGAGTCTCTGCCTGCAATGCGGAAGATCTGGATTTGATCCCTGGGTCAGGAAGATCCCCTGGAGGAAGAAATGGCAACCCACTCCAGTATTCTTGCCTGGAAAATCCCATGGCTGGAGTAGCCTGGAGGGCTACAGTCTATGGGATTGCAGAGAGTCAGACAGAACCGAGCACCTTCACTTCACTTAATTTTTTAATAGAGAATTCTACATACAAACATATGTAGAGAGAAGAGTATTTTTTTGTTATTCTTTTTAAACATATATTTCCTTTTTGGAGGGGCAGGGAAGGGCACAGTCTGCAGGACCTTCTTTCCTGACCAGGGATGGAACCCATACCCTCTGCTGTGGAAGCTCAGAGTCTTAACCACTTGACAGCTGGGGAAGTTCCTCTCTTTTAAAGAACTCACAATACCAATGTCACACTGAAGGAATTATTCATGTCTTTTTTAATATATGGGGTCACTTATTACTTATAGTTTCTAAATATGCAGTTGCCAGTGAGTGACGCTACTGGGTAGGGTACATCTGAGACGCAGGCAGCTCTGCCTGACCTTCCGAGGAATGTTCACATGGCTTGTGATTTTGGATATTCTGGCTGGACAGTTCAGTGAGAAGCAAGTAGTGGATTCCTCTGGAAGGAGGCAGGACTTCCACATCTCCCAGGCCCATCTCCCCCTCAGGCTGGATCCCTCCTCCCACCCCTGCAGGCCTTCCACCCAGAGCTCTTACTCCAAGCCCTCCCTAGCTGCCCTCCCTACTCCTTGCCCCACCCAGGACTCTCTTCTCAAATCTCCCTAGGTGTGTTTCCTCTTCAAATAGATCTTGGATCTTTAAATCTTCTTATTTTGTTGTTGTGTTTTGCCTAGGAAACTGGCTTCAGCCAAACTTTTCTCAAGATCTTGGTTATTTTATTTCCAAGTGTAGCCTCAATAGGAGGAAGTGCTTCTTCAGAGTGAAAAGATTTTGCAGTTTTTTTCTGCTCTTGACCCATGTCAATGAAAAATCAGTTGATTGAAGATAGAACTGAAAATTTTTATTCTAGCCAAATTTGAGGATTATAACCTGGGAAGAGCATCTCAAAGAGTTCTGAGAACAGTTCTGTCCATTAGTGATCAAGACACAGTGTATATAAATAAGTTTTTTGAGACAGTATATATTAAATGATATATTATTGACAGTTTACATGATCCGGTTTGAAGTGCCTAGTGTTTGTACATGTGACTCTTTACAAGGTCAAGAAGGAATGTTATCCTTGAAGGAGTTGTCTTGTTGATGCTAAGAGAATGCTGTTTATGGTTGAGCTTGGATTACTGGTGGGGAGGTTTGGTCAATGCATAATGCTGACGCACAACGCATGGTGCTGGGAGAGGTGAGGGCAGAGAAGAATTTTTATGTTAAATTTTTCTTGTCTTGCCATAAATATGAATATTATTTCACACCCACTACAGACTTTTGGGTGGGGAGCTGAGAGGGTTTTACCTAAAATCTTATCTCCAATCTCACATCCCCCAGCCCCACTCCAGGAGAATGGGCATATCAGGACCGAAACACCTTGAGGAAGGAGCTTGAACCCAACACCCAGGGCTGCCCCACTCAACCCTACCTCCAGGGAGTGAAAAGTGAGAGTGAAATCGCTCAGTCGTGTCCAACTCTGCGATCCTATGGACTGTAGTCTACCAGGCTTCTCTGTCCATGGGATTTTCCAGGCAAGAGTACTGGAGTGGGGTGCCATTTCCTTTCCAAGGGATCTTCTTGACCCAGGGATCGAACCCAGGTCTCTTGCATTGCAGGCAGATGCTTTACCCTCTGAGCCACCAGGGAATATTACACCAAGGAATTTAGGGAGTGAGGCTCTTTTCAAATCCCTCCCACCCTCCCGAGAGAGATTTTATTAACTACTTATCTCCTTCCTCCTAAGATCCTTCCTACCCTCTATCCACACAAAAGGCCCGTTCCCAGTCAGGTTTCTTCCCTGGAATCAAAACACCTCCCAGCTCTACTCCTGTTAACAGGATAGGTGAACCAGGGCCAGGAAAACCAAGTTTGTGGAACTTCTGATGACCTTGGGATATTCCTGCAGCCTGCCTCCTAGTGCTCTGAGGTTCAGGAATTTTCTACTTCTGCAAACCAGACTTTCAGGGCTCCCCCTGCCACCACACTATACTCCCCACTTCCCAAACACACCTTCAAAGATGTACCTGCATGCCCACTCAACGCTTCCCTGTCCATTCTTGTGGCTTCACTGGATCAGAGCCAACTGCAGCCTTCCTGCTTTTATGGAGAATAATTTCTCATGCAGCCTCTACCACCTTGAAATGAAATACTTAGGGATTTCCCTGGTGGCAGAGTGGATAAGAATCCGCATGCCAGTACAGGAGCCATGGCTTTGATCCCTGGGTCGAAAGATTCCCTAGAGGAGGAAATGGCAACCCACTCCAGTATTCTTGCTTGGGAAATTCCATGGACAGAGGAGCCTGGCGGGTGACAGTCCATTTGGTCCCAAAGAATTGGACACGACTGAGTGACTAACACACACACGTGATGTATCAAGCCCGCCTTTACCATCTTGGAAGGAAATACTTAGATAATGAAACCTGTGTCCACAAAGAATTCTTCAATAAACTGTCCCAAATATAATGTATACAGGGTAAAGTTGAAATAAAAGGAGAGAAATTCATAATTATTTAAAATTCTTCTTTTTTTTCCTTCTTCTTTTTTTTTTTGGCCACGTGGCTTGCCAGGGAAAGTTTTGGACCTCCAGAAATTCCTGAGAAAGTCATAATTAAAAGAACATGTAGGGGGAGGAGAGGGCGGGACAAATTGAGAGAATAGCACTGATATATCCCTATATATACACTGCTAAGTTGCTTCAGTCATGTCTGACTCTGTGTGACTCCATAGACGGAAGCCCACCAGGCTCCCCCGTCCCTGGGATTCTCCAGACAAGAATACTGGAGTGGGTTTGCTATTCAGTCACTCGATTGTGTCCAACTCTTTGCGACCCCATGGACTGCAGCCCGCCAGGCTTCCCTGTCCTTCACCATCTCCTGGAGTTTGCTCAAACTCATGTCCATTGAGTCAATGATGCCAGCCAACCATTTTGTCCTCTGTTGTCCCCTTCTCCCCCTGCCTTCAATCTTTCCCAGCATCAGGGTCTTAACATCAGGTGAGTTGGCTCTTCACATCAGGTGGCCAAATTACTGGAGCTGGGCAGCCATTTCCTTCCACAGGGCATTTTTCCAACCCAAGGATCTCCTGCATTACAGGTGGATTCTTTACCGTCTGAGCCATCAGGGAAGCACCTATGTATGCATAAAGCTGATTCGAGTTGTTGTACAGCAGAAACTAACACAACATTGTCCAATTAAAAATTAATAAATAAATACAATAAAACAAAAAAAATGTATTTCAATATGCAAATGATACTTGGGCTTGCTCCCAGTAAGATTGCACGGTCAGGCCACTCAAGATAGCTGTTCTCTTGCTCTCTGTAAACACTTTGCCCTACCAGTGCCTGCTCTACTTACTCCCTATGCACACAGGCACATGGCTGACACCTCCATATTTGCCCAGGCCCCATCTAGTGATTGTTCTTATCAAAGGGGCAGTGAGGAACTTGCCCTTCTGGCTTCCCTGGTACTAGTGACCCCACCTGACATCAGTTCCCCTGTAACTGGTAATCTTCCCACCAACCCTGACCCCCACCCTGGGAGGAAAGACAGCCACCACATCCTGCCCCCGTGTTCTGCCCACCAACCTCTGCACGCAGTGGGCTGTTGCTCAGGTCCTTGCTCCAGATGTGTAAGCGTCCCCATCCACTAAACTACTCATGTCTCTGTTGCTGACTCGGGGCTCTTTCTTTGGTCTTGAGGCTGGGCAAGCACAGGCTTTGTAGGCCTGTGAGGGGTAGCCCAGCAAGATTTAGTTACTCAAAGTGTGGAGGGCAGTCATCAGCATCCTTTGGGGATTTGTTACTGATGCAGATCTGATTCAGAGCCTGGATTTTAAAACCTTCCCAGGGCATGTGAAAAATCCCCAGGGTGTTCAGACTTCTCTGTGGATGCCTAAGGCTCCATGAGACCCAAAGCTGGCACTGCCTACATGAGGAGATTTTGTGGTTTCCTGAATTGGAGCATAATAACTAGCAAAGTACCAACAAAGTCAAGGACACTCTTCCAATTGACAGAGTAATTGCATTCCTGGATTTCTCAGTGTCTATTTTTTTTTAAATTATTGTTACTTTTCTATTATAGTTGCTTTACAACCTTGTGGCTCAGCTGGTAAAGAATCCGCCCGCAATGCAGGAGACCTGGGTTCAGTCCTTGGGTTGGGAAGATCCTCTGGAGAACGGAAAGGCTACCCACTCCAGTATTCTGGCCTGGAGAATTCCAGGGACTATACAGTCCATGGGGTTGCAAAGAGTTGGACACGACTGAGCGACTTTCACTTTCACTTCACTACAACAATAATATAGTTGGCTTAAATATAGCTGGGTTAGCTTCTGCTGTACAGCAAAGTGAACCAGCTATACATACACATGTATCCCTTCTTTGGGGGATTTCCTTCCCACTTAGGTCCCAAAGAGCACTGAGTGGAGTTCCCTGTGCTATACAATATGCAAATGATACAAATGCAGATGATACTTGGGCTTGCTCCCAGTAAGACTGTATGGTCAGGTCACTCAAGATGGCTGTTCTCTTGCTCTCTGTACATACTTTGCCCTACCAGTGCCTGCTCCACCTACACCCTATGCACATGGGCACACAGCTGACCAAAAGATTTGCACACCTTTTGTGCATCTGTAGCCTTCCTTGGAGAAATATCTATTTCATCTCACACCCATTTTTTGATTGCATTCTTTTTTTTTTTTTTAATTAAGCTGCAGGAGCTGTTTGTATATTTTAGAGATTAATCCCTTGTCAGTTGCTTCATTTGCAAATATGTTATCTCATTCTGAGGGCTGTCTTTTGCTCTTGTTTATGGTTTCCTTTGCTATGCAGAAGCTTTTAAGAATAATTAAGCCCCATTTGTTTATTTTTGTTTTTATTTTCATTACTCTAGGAAAGTGAAGTCACTCAGTTGTGTCGAACTCTTTGCGACCCCATGGACTGTAGCCTGCCAGGCTCCTCTCTCCATGGGTGTTTTCAGGCAAGAATACTGGAGTACTTTGCCATTTCCTTCTTCAGGGGATCTTCCCAACCCAGGGATCAAACCCAGGTCTCTTGCATTGTGGGCAGACTCTTCACTGTCTGATCCACCAGGGAAGCCCCAATTACTCTAGAAGGTGGGTCAAAAAATATCCTTCTGCAATTTATGTCAAAGCGTGTTCTGCCTATGTTTTCCTCTAAGAGTTTAAGCCTTACCCTTTTGTCTTTAATCTATGTTGAGTTTATTTTTTGTGTATGGTGTTAAGAAGTATTCTAATTTCATTCTTTTATATGTAGCTGTCCACTTTTCTCAGCATCACTTATTGAAGAGACAGTCTTTTCTCCATAGTATATTCTTTTTTTTAATGTATGTTATTTTTGTCTGCACTAAGTCCTCCTTGCTGCCTGAGGCTTTCTCTAGTTGCGGTGAGCAGGGGCTACTCTCTAGTTGTAGTGTGCAGGCTTCTCATTGCGGTGGCTTCTCCTGTTGCAGATCACGGGCTCCAGGCACGTGGGCTCTGTGGTTGTGGCGCACAGGCTTAGTTGCCCCGTGGCACGTGAGATCTTCCTGGACCAGGGATTGAACCCATGTCCCCTGCATTGGCAATTGCCTTCTTAACCACTGGACCACAAGGAAAGTCCTCACTGTATATTCTTGTCTCCTTTGTCACTGAGTTTAGTGACCATAGGAGCATGGGTTTATCTCTGGATTTTCTATCCTATTCCATGGACCTTTTGCTTGGTTCTTTGTTTGCTTTTGTGCCAGTACCATACTGTCTTTTGGGTTTTTTTTTTTAGTGTTTATTTATTTGGCTGTGTCAAGCCTTAGCTGTGTATGCGGGATCTTTCATTTCAGCACACAGGCTTCTCTCTAGTTGTGACGTGTTGGCTCAGTAGTTGTAACTCACGGGCTTAGTGGCCTGACCAGGGATTGAACCTGTGTCCCCTGAATTAGAAGGTGGATTCTCAAACACTGAACCACCAGGGACGGCCCACCATACTGTTTTGGTTACTATAGCTTTGTACTATAGTCTGACATCAGGGAGCCTGATTCCTCCAGCTCCAATTTACTTGTTCAAGATTGCCATTCAGTGTCTATCAACACACTTTACATTTACATGTAAACTGAATTGGATTATAGGCTCATATTAGCAGGCTTTCTTCCTGTGTGAAATCCACAGGACACTGACTGAAAGGAGGAGGAGTCCAGGACGGCTCTCTCCTGGGGAACGCTGCCCTGCGCACAGCTACGCAGGCACTCCCACCACTGTGACACCAAAATGCACCCATGCGTGTGCTCAGTTGCTCAGTCCTGTCTGATTCTTTGCAACCCCTTCAACTGTAGGCTGCCAGGCTCCTCTGTCCATAGAATTTCCAGGCAAGAATACTGGAGTGGGTCACCATTTCCTCCTTCAGGGGATCTTCCCTACCCAGGGATGGAACCTGTATCTCTTGTGTCTCCTGCATCTCAGGCAGATTCTTTAGCACTGAGCCACCTGGGAAGCCCAAATGCACCCAAAACTTTCCCAAAATGTTCCTGTGGTCTTTGTACACCCTTAGCTCCTGAGAGCCATGATGCTCCAATCATTATCTTTCGAGCAGTATGCCCTTGCAATCCAATCATATATATATATATATATATATTTTTTTTTTTTTTTTTAAACTGGAGTACAGCATGGAGTGTAATTCCAGCAATTAACAAGATAGTGTCTGAGGAGGAATTGAAGAATGGAAGCTTGCTGGTCAGTTTCTGCCCTGTTATCCTACTTGAAGTTTTAAAACTTTTTTTTAGATTTATCTCTAGTTGCGGCTGGAGAAGGAAATGGCAACCCACTCCAGTATTCTTGTCTGGAAAATCCCATGGATGGAGAAGCCTGTTCAGCTACAGTCCATGGGGTTGCAAAGAGTCAGACACAACTGAGTGAATTCTGTTTCTTTCTTTCTTTTTCTAGTTGTGGCGAGCAGGGGGGATGCTTCATTGAGGTTCTCAGGCTTCTCACTGTAGTTGCTTCTCTTGTTGCAGAGCACGGGCTCTAGGCCCACCACCTTCAGTAGTCCTTGGGCTCTATAGTTGTGGCATACAGGTTTTATTGCTCCACAGCATGTGGAATCTTCCTAGACCAGTGATCAAATCTGCATTGCAAAGCAGATTCTTAACCACTGGCCACCAGGGACTAAACTTTTTAAAACCACCTTTTAAACTCATGATAGGGTGATAATCAATTTTCATAATCTCATTATCAAACAGATTCCCACAGTTTAAACATTACATTAAAAAGTAGTGTATTTCCCTGAATAGAAGGGTGTGATTTCGAAGATTTGTTTCAAATTATCTGGGGTAGCAAGTGGGTGGGAGTAGAGATGAAACCAGAATGGTCAGGAGTTAACTGTTGGAGCTGCTTGCTCTAACAGTTAACTTCAAGACCAACATAATCACGATGGTGTGATCACTCACCTAGGGCCAGACATCCTGGTATGTGAAGTCAAGTGGGCCTTAGAAAGCATCACTATGAACAAAGCTAGTGGAGGTGATGGAATTCCAGTTGAGCTCTTTCAAATCCTGAAAGATGATGCTGTGAAAGTGCTGCACTCAATATGCCAGCACATTTGGAAAACTCAGCAGTGGCCACAGGACTGGAAAAGGTCAGTTTTCATTCCAATCCCAAAGAGAGGCAATGCCAAAGAATGCTCAAACTACCGTACAATTGCACTCATCTCACATGCTAGTAAAGTAATGCTCAAAATTCTCCAAGCCAGGCTTCAGCAATACGTGAACCGTGAACTCCCTGATGTTCAAGCTGGTTTTAGAAAAGGCAGAGGAACCAGAGATCAAATTGCCAACATCCGCTGAATCATGGAAAAAGCAAGAGAGTTCCAGAAAAACATCTATTTCTGCTTTATTGACTATGCCAAAGCCTTTGACTGTGTGGATCACAATAAACCGTGGAAAATTCTGAAAGAGAGGGGAATACCAGACCACCTGATCTGCCTCTTGAGAAATCTGTATGCAGGTCAGGAAGCAACAGTTAGAACTGGACATGGAACAACAGACTGGTTCCAAATAGGAAAAGGAGTACGTCAAGGCTGTATATTGTCACCCTGCTTATTTAACCTNGTGGATCACAATAAACCGTGGAAAATTCTGAAAGAGAGGGGAATACCAGACCACCTGATCTGCCTCTTGAGAAATCTGTATGCAGGTCAGGAAGCAACAGTTAGAACTGGACATGGAACAACAGACTGGTTCCAAATAGGAAAAGGAGTACGTCAAGGCTGTATATTGTCACCCTGCTTATTTAACCTATATGCAGAGTACATCATGAGAAACCCTGGGCTGGAAGAAACACAAGCTGGAATCAAGATTGCTGGGAGAAATATCAATAACCTCAGATATGCAGATGACACCACCCTTATGGCAGAAACTGAAGAGGAAATAATGATGAAAGTGAAAGAGGAGAGTGAAAAAGTTGGCTTAAAGCTCAACATTCAGAAAACGAAGATCATGGCATCCGGCCCCATCACTTCATGGGAAATAGATGGGGAAACAGTAGAAACAGTGTCAGACTTTATTTGGGGGGGCTCCAAAATCACTGCAGGTGGTGACTGCAGCCATGAAATTAAAAGACGCTTACTCCTTGGAAGGAAAGTTATGACAACCTAGATAGCATATTCAGAAGCAGAGATATTACTTTGCCAACTAAGGTCCATCTAGTCAAGGCTATGGTTTTTCCAGTAGTCATGTATGGATGTGAGGGTTGGACTGTGAAGAAAGCTGAGCACTGAAGAATTGATGCTTTTGAACTGTGGTGCTGGAGAAGACTCTCAAGAGTCCCCTGGACTGCAAGGAGACCCAACCAGTCCATTCTGAAGGAGGTCAGCCCTGGGATTTCTTTCTAAGGAATGATGCTAAAGCTGAAACTCCAGTACTCTGGCCACCTCATGCGAATTGACTCACTGGAAAAGACTTGGATGCTGGGAGGGATTGGGGGCAGGAGGAGAAGGGGATGACAGAGGATGAGATGGCTGGATGGCATCACCGACTTGATGCACGTGAGTTTGGTGAACTCCGGGAGTTGGTGATGGACAGAGAGGCCTGGCGTGCTGCAATTCATGGGGTCGCAAAGAGTCGGACACAACTGAGCGACTGAACTGAACTGAACTGAACCTCAGGGGGTTGCTAATCTGACTGGTGGTAAGAGGCTCCATGAAGTTCAGCTGGATTATTACTGGTTACAGCACTCATTTAGGTGTCAAATAGAAATGCATTTGGTTCGAGCTGGAGCCTGTTTTCTCCTGTGCAAGGATCTCCAAGATAGTGATGCTGGATCCTTAGAGGTGATGGAAACTGTTCCATTAGCTAAGGGATATGAAGCCTCCTGCCCAGATGCCTGACTGAATAACAGCAGACATTCAGCACCAAGGGCCTTACAGCCTGGTGAGGGATGCTCCGAAGGATCAGTGGTGGGAATGACAGACAGATTCTGGATCCCGGCATCTCCTGCTCCTCCCTCCACTGTGGTTTCTGCGATTTGGTCCCTTAATTACCCTGCAGGTGTAACTAGAGTTCGAAGGAGGGGAAGTTTGGAGAATAGGCTGGGAGGCAGGGCAAGAGGGGCTGGCAAGCAAGCCTGGGAGGAAGAGACAGGGAAAAGGGAGGGGCAGGCAGATACGGCTA
>SJXQ01008027.1:120780-138566 GCA_006408695.1 Aepyceros melampus | reverse complement strand
CATCGAGATGCTCCAGAAGGTGCTGAGCTACCTGCCCCCAAGCACGCTGCTCGGGCAATGCCGCCCGGTGTGCCAGCGCTGGCGAGACGTGGTGGACGGCTGGGACCTGTGGCGGAGCATCCTGCTCTGGAAACACCCCGACCTGTGGCCCGTCATCCGCACCTGCCTGCCCCCTGCTGACGCCCCCGGGCCCCGCATCCTGGGCCGCTTCTGCGAGCGCAGACCCATAGGAAGGAAGCTCACCGCGACCCCCCTGGGCAAAGGTGAGGACCCCAGGAAAGGCATCGATCCTCGTGCGGGGGGATGGGAGGGAGTCTTTCTGCAGCTAAAACTTGGTGGCTGAGGCAGAGATGGAGCTTGCTGGGAGGCGCGGAGGGGCAGGCCACCCAGGAAACCCTTGGGACTTAACGTGGGCTGGAGGGCAGGCAAGGAACTTGATCACAAACCTTTTTCATGTAACAAAAGACCTCTGAACTGTATGATGCTGAGCTGTAGCGATGGCTCGGAGGAAGAGGAAGACTTGGAGGTCAGGCTGAAGACTTCTGGGCAGATGAGCTACAGTCCTGCCTACAGGTGAATGTCCCTCGTCCCCAGGGTCAAGGCGGCGGTGAGTTTTTGCTGGGTCTCATTGATCTTGCTCTCTCTTTCATAGGTGTTGGTACAAGGGAGAAATTTTGGACCTGGAAGAGGAGGGTCTATGGCGGGAACTCCTGGATAGTGGAAAGATTTGGATTTCTGTCTGTCGCCGGTGAGTGTGAGGCTAAAACAGCCCAAGGTTTAGTGCTGACCTTGGCAAGGATGACATCATTTAGGCCTCCTAGCAATATCTTGGGCCTTCCCACGTCACTCAGGGGTATAAGGAATCTGCCTGCCAATGCAGAAGGTGTGGGTTTGATCCCTGGGAGGGAAAGATCCCCTGGAGAAGGGGATGGCAACCCACTTTAGTATTTTTGCCTGGGAAATCCCATAGACAGAGGAGCTTGGTGGGCCAAAGTCCATGGGGTTGCAAAAGAGTGGGACACGACTTAGCAGCTAAATAACAACCCCTTAGGATAAAGTAGGAAGGGAAATGACTGGGCCACCTTCATAGCCCACTCCCTGAACCCTCTGCTAACCCCCTAAAGGGACTTGGATTGGAAGATGCCTGATTGAATTCAATATAGAGGGCTTGGGCCTAACTAAATCTCATCTGTGAATGAGTTTACAGGGCTTAGATGGGTTTAATTTCCTGGGTTTAGATGGAGGCAAGATAGAGTTGGCTAAGAGGTCAGATTCTGGAGCCAGAACCTCTCACGTTCAAACCCTGACTTCTTGGTTTTGTGGCCTTGGGCAAGTCACAGTGTGCCTCTTAAAAACAGGGTTATATGTCAGGCCCCAAGCCAGTGCTGTGGAGTTTGAGTTTTTTCAGCACCCTTCATGGTCCTTGATCTGCGGGAATGTGTATTTTGAAACCTCAAATTAGGTAGTTCAGAAAGTAGAGATGACTTCTTCTAGGGCATAGCTAAAGGCTTGGCCGGATCTGGCATTAGGCTCAAACTTGTTTGACTCTTAGAGCTTGTGGTCTGTATGACAGTCTTGAAATTGGGGTCCATGAAGGAACTTCCAAGGGATACCTGACATGGATGATTTTAAGCGAGGTGCATCCCAAATCCTGTACACTTTAATGTTCTCTGTTGTAAAATTACTCAGCTGCATATCACACCTATGGTGGGAGCGTCATTGTTTACGCTTCCCAATTCCTGTCCCATAATGCTCCCGTTTTATTTTGTTTTGTTTCCCTTAATTCATCTGTGCCGTATCTTAGTTGCAGCTCCCTCGCTGTGGCACTTGGGCTTAGTTGCTCCAAGGCATGTGGGATCTTAGTTCCCCAACCAGGGATCCAATCTGAGTCCCTTGCATTGAAGGGTGGATTCTTAACCGGTGACTCCCAAGGCTCCAGTTTTATAGAAAAAGAAAACCCCTGAACTAAGTTCTTTTGGGGCCTTATTATGGGTTTCACCTCAGCCTCCAGGTCATCCTAAGTCATGTTGGTCTTACTGGAGTGGCTTGCCCCCAGTTTACACTATGTGGACGTGGACAGCCTCCACCAAATTGCATTGTAGTCTGTCCAGTATGACCCAAAGTCCCCAGGTGAACAAAGGTACTCCACACTTAGCGTTTCACGGTCACAGGAAAAATTTTTAATAGGTATTTATAACTGTGTATGTGGTTGGCACAGAACAGTTTGAAAGGTAAGTCAAAAAAACATATATTAGTACTATGTTAGGATAATAGTACTATATTGCAGAGAAGGCAATGGCAACCGGCTCCAGTACTCTTGCCTGGAAAATCCCATGGACAGAGGAGCCTGGTAGGCTGCAGTCCATGGGGGTCGCTAAGAGTCAAACACAACTTAGCAACTTCACTCTCACTTTTCACTTTCATGCATTGGAGAAGGAAATGGCCACCCACTCCGGTGTTCTTGCCTGGAGAATCTCAGGGACGGAGGAGCCTGATGGGCTGCCGTCTATGGGGTCCAGAGTCGGACATGACTGAAGCGACTTAGCAGCAGCAGCAGCAGGATACTTTTGTGGAAGAAGTAGAATGTACATCTAAAAAGTGAAGTGATGCTAAGTCTCTGTAAAGGAAATTACCTGTTTGTGTATTTATATAGTCCCTTACTCTTAAATGATAGGAAAAGCAGAATGTTGCCAGCAAACCTACCCTTAGAATCCCTCATCCTCATTCCGCATCACTTCCAATCTAAAGGTAGCACCATCTTGAATTCTAACATAGATCAGTTTTGCCATTTGGGTGCTTAATATATAGAGAGTCATGCAGAATATAGTTTGTATTTGGCCTCTTTCAGTGAACATGTTTGTAAATTCACCCATAATTATAGGTAGCTGCAGTTTCCTTTTAGACTGTGTAATATTGTGTTATATGAATATACCATAATTTGTCCATTTAACATTGATGGACATTGGATGTTTCTTTGAATGTTGCTGGATATTCCATCACCAGTTTATTTAGATTTCCCCTGGATCCTTTTAAATGACTAAGAAAATCACATTGGAAATGACATCTTTTTCCACTAGTGAAAGAAAAAATATGGGGGAAAAAATGATATAGGAGAGGGTACCTTGAACAGCACAGCTCCCAGTCATAGCATACAGACCAGCTAGGGAGCTCATTTAGTCCAAATGCATTCCTTGGGTATGCAGAGGTTCCAAGCTCCCATGTAACAAGCACTGGCAGGTAATGATTGTATTTGTTGGGGGGACCACCATTTTGGAGTTCCACATGGGAAGACCATTGAGGTAAATAAAGCAGGCAGGCCCTCAGAGAAATGGGATGGCAACTCAGTCTTAAAGATCTTCTCCTCTGGCAGCTGGACAGAGCAACAAGGCAGTGATCGGATGTATCAGCTAGTCGTCAAGCTTCTAGATGCCAACTATGCCGTCTTGCATTATTTCTTCCATAAACGTTTTCCTGTCCGGCCGCGGACAGGCAGTTTCTCCTTTCGGGTGAGTCTCTGACAGGGGTGAGGGGAAAGAATGTGGGGTCTGTAATGAACTACTGTTGCCTAACAAATTGGCCCAAATTCACTGGCTTAATATTAACAAGGCTCATCTTATCACCTCCCATAGTTTCTTGACTAGGTCTCAGCTGTGAGTTGCTGACTTTGTTCTCTCATGTAGTTCCATTTCAGACATTGGCTAGAGCTGAAGGGCAGGGTGGGCTGTGAGTGTGTATACAGCTGGCTGAGCAGCTCTTGGCCAATCAGAGCTTGGCCATGGGATCTCCCTGCTGGGAGTAGTTTGGGCTTCCTCACAACATGGCAGCTTTGAGGAAACCAGCTGCTTCCTGGTGGTTCCAGGGTACCACACTCTTGGTTCCAGTGAAACCCTCCCAGATTCAAGGGGGTGGGAATTAGACCCCACCCCTGGGTGAGGAGAGGCATGATTCCAGAAGGACATGTGGAAGTAGAGACATTGTTGCAGTTATCTATGGAAAATGCCACAGGCCAGAAGGCCGCCAACTCAACTTTTGAGGGGAAGGCCATGGCACAATGGGACTTAACTTCTTTTTCTGCCTACAGATCATGCATGCATTCACCAACATCAAGAAGGGCGTCCGCTTTGTGTTGTTTGACCACAATGTCGAGGGCTATGATTCGTGGCCTGAGCAGTGTGGAGTCTGCAGGCCCGAATCCAGTGTCATCGTACGGATCCGTCCCTAGGCTGTCCCGGTAAGACAACGTGACCGTGCCTTCCAGGAGCTGGGACCTCTGGCCAGACCACCTCAGTAATCAAAAGCGTGTAGCTCCTGGCATCATGGGATCTCTCCTGGGTCCAATCAAGGGCGCTACTGGGCCCTGTCTTTAAATGCTATGAGAAACTACAAGAAGAACATTCTCACATCAGGATTACTAACTGAACGCAGCCCCTGTTCTACGGAGTGGAGACACACGGATGAAAACAAGGAAATGGTGAGAGGGCTCATTCACCAACATCAAGAAGGGCGTCCGCTTTGTGTTGTTTGACCACAATGTCGAGGGCTATGATTCGTGGCCTGAGCAGTGTGGAGTCTGCAGGCCCGAATCCAGTGTCATCGTACGGATCCGTCCCTAGGCTGTCCCGGTAAGACAACGTGACCGTGCCTTCCAGGAGCTGGGACCTCTGGCCAGACCACCTCAGTAATCAAAAGCGTGTAGCTCCTGGCATCATGGGATCTCTCCTGGGTCCAATCAAGGGCGCTACTGGGCCCTGTCTTTAAATGCTATGAGAAACTACAAGAAGAACATTCTCACATCAGGATTACTAACTGAACGCAGCCCCTGTTCTACGGAGTGGAGACACACGGATGAAAACAAGGAAATGGTGAGAGGGCTCCTCACCCTCCCCGCCAATGCCAGGCCCCTCTGGTTCGGCCCCTACGCCCTCTGCCCTCGTCTTCTGTTTCTGCTGCGGAGGCTTCATTGATCACTCCAAGAAACCCTCTCCTCATGTCTGAACCGGAAACTCATCCCTCTGGCTGAGTAATTCCAGTCTCTAACCTTCCGTGATTTCAAGACTGTGACCAGGACTCAGAGCTGAAAGCTAAAATTAGCTCAAAAAATTGTTTAGAGGCAGAGGGTTCTGCCCACCCTGTGAACAATGAATTTGGTCCCCAGAGCCCAACCCTATTCTGGATTCTATGGTGGATAGAATTATTTTGTTACTTTGAAATTCTTTTTGAATATGGAGATAATAAATCAGGAAGGTATCTTCCAATCATAGTTAACAAATATAATATTTGCCTAAAGTAACTGAGCTTTTTTCAATAGAAATACAATGTTACTTGATTCCTTTGTTCGGTCACTCAGTTGTGTCTGAATCTTTGCAACTCCATGGACTGCAGCACGCCAGGTTTTCCTGTCCTTCACCATCTCCCAGAGAACGCTCAAATGTCCATTGAGTCAGTGATGCCACCCAACCATCTTGTCCTCTGTCGTCCCCTTCTCCTCCTGCCTTCTATCTTTCCCAGCATCAGGGTCTTTTCCAATGAGTCGGCTTTTCGAATCAGATGGCCAAAGTATTAGAGCTTCAGTTTCAGCATCAGTCCTTCCAATGAATATTCAGGGTTGGGTTTCCTTTAGGATTGACGGGTTTGATCTCCTTGCAGTTCAAGTGACTCTCAAAGAGTCTTCAACACCACAATTCTAAAGCATCAAATCTTCAGTGCTCAGCCTTCTTTACGGTCCAACTCTCACATCCATACATGACTACTGGAAAAACTATAGCTTTGACTAGACAGAATTTTGTAGGCAAAGTAATATCTCTGCTTTTTAATATGCTGTCTAGCTTGGTCATAGCTTCTAAGGAGCAAGGGTATAGTTATGTATTGATACATTTTCTAAACAAAGGGTTGTACCACAAAATGACATATTTTACGTAACATTCACCAGGGATACATAGTCCAGGTAAGAATGTACAAAGCAAGCAACAAGTCAGCAAGACCCCAAGTGAGTGGGAAAGAACACTGCTCTTCAGGAAGTGACACTGCTAATATCAGAAGAAAAAGGAAATGATCTTTACAAGAGAGCGAATGCTGCTGTTTTTCAGGAGTTCTGGTGTAATGAAGCTGTACACTGCACATTAGACACATAGGGAGAATTTTGTGTTTAATTTTCTCTTGTCTTGCCTCAAAAAGTACATTTTATTTCATCACTCCACAATCTCACTAACGCTGATTTATTCTGTTTTATTTTTGTTTTTGTTACTGGTTTATTCTTGGGATTTTATTTATTGCTTAGCCAGTTCTGATAGATGTGGGGTGGTGTTCATTTGCATTTCCCTGTTGATTAAGGAGCTAGAGCACCTTTTCATGTGTTTATTGCAATTTGTGGTCAATTTTATCTTAATCATTCTATGTATTTATTTCCCATCTTGCATAATGGGAGGAGGCCTCCATGGAGGAGGCCACCCCTACACAATAGGTTAAGGCCAAGACCTGGTTCCATGGTAAATCTTCTAATCGGTCAAAACCAAAAGTGTTCATTCAAGAAAGAAGTGAGACCTAAACTGTGTGCCACGGGGCAGTTGACTTCTTGTCTTTTGGATTTGGTTTCTTTATCTGCTAGTGTTGGAGGGTCTCCTGCAGAAGTGTTGGTCAGCAGTGGCTTGCCGTGGGCATGGGGGTCCTGGTAGCAGCAGTTGTGGGAGGTGCCCCTTGGCCTGAGTGTGGTCAATCTTTTGTAACACTTATTTTATTGAAGTAGAATTGATTTACAATATTGTGTTAATTTCTCCTGTACAGCAAAGTGATGGATTCATTTATACATATATATTATACATTCATTTTCATAATCTTTCCCCTTATGGCTCATCGCAGGATATTCAGTACAGTTCCCTCTGCTATACAGTAGGTTTTTGTTGTTTATCCACTCTAGATACAATACTTTGCATCTGCTAATCCCAAAGTTGCAATCCACCCCTCCCCCGACACCGCCTCCTTGGCAGCCACAAATCTGTTCTCAAGGTCTTTGAGGCGTTTCTGCTTCACAGATAAGTTCTTTTGTGTCATGTTTTAGATTCCAAATAGAAGTGATATCAAATGGTATTTGTCTTTCTCTTTCTGACTCACTTCACTTAGTATGATAATCTCTAAGTCCATCCTAATAGCATGATTTTTTTGTAGCTGAGTAGTATTCCATCGTGTTTACCTGTGTCCCGTATCTTTATCCTTTCATCTGGCAGTGGACATTAAGGCTGGTTCCGTGTCTTGGCTATCGTAGACAGTGCTGCAGTGAACGTTGAGATGCATGTATGTTTTGGATTATATGCCCGGAAACGGTATTGCAGGATCATATGGCAACTCTAGTTTTTGAGGAAACTCCATAGTGTTTTCCATATTGGTTGCACCAGTTTATATTGGTGCAGTTTAATGCCCACCAACAGTGAGGGAGTGAGGGAGGGTTCCCTTTTCTCCACGTGGTAAGTCTTTTTTGGATCTATACTTCCATCCATCCTCCCACGGGATTTAATGCCTCCCAAACATCATACTGTTTCTTCCAAAAATGTTTCCGTAAAAATCTCTAAAAGATAAGATCTCTCTCCTTGAAAGAAAAGCTGCAATACTGGGACTTCCTTGCCAGTGCATTGAGGAAGACTCCATGCTTCCAATACAGGGGGCCAGTATTCAATCGCTGGTCACGGAACTAGATCTAACATGCCACAACTAAGACCCAATGCAGCGAAATAAATTTTTAAAAATTGTTTTTAAAGAAGAAGCTGCAATAGTCTAGCACACTTAAGGAATTATTAACGTCTTTTGGGGAATTCCGTGGTGGTCCAGTGGTTAGGACACAGTGCTTTCACTGTTGTGGGCCTGGGTTCAATCTCTGGTTGTTGTGTGGTGTGTCCAAAAACAAACAATCAAAAAAAAAAAAAAAAAAAACAAGAAGTCACTTTTGGGGACTTCCTGGAGGTCCAATGGTTAAGAATCTGCCTTTCCGCTGCAAGGAGCATGGATTTGATCTCTGGCCCCTGGTCAGGGAACTCAGATCCCACGTCCTCATGGCATGGCCAAAAAAAATAATTAAAAATAAAAAAAATGTCTTTTGAAATATATGGGATTACCTATTACTTATATTTTCTAAATGGCAGTTGCCTGCAAGCAGTAATGCTACCGGGTAGATGCAGGCAGCTCTGGCTGAACCTTTATTAGGAATGTTCCCATGGTCTGTGATTAGGGATGTTCTGGCTGGACAGTCCCAAGGACATCCATTAGGATGGATTCTTTGGGAAGAAGGCAGCCCCTCCACATGCCCCCAGCCCATCTCCCCCTAAGGCTGGAGCGATCCTCCTCCTCGCCCTCTGCCCCTTTGTAGACCTTCCATATCAGGGCTCTCCCTTCAGTCATCTGGCCTGTCCCACTCCTTGCCCTGCCCAGGATTCTCTTTTCAAATCCCCTTCCTGTGTTTCTCCTTCAAACAGGCCAAGTTTTGATCATTATTCTGTTGTAGAGATTAGAAAATTTAGCTCTAGGCAGAACTTTTCCTAAAGTTTTGATTATTTCATTTCTAGGCGTGGCTTCAGTAGAAGGAATTACTTCTTTAGGGCAAAGATGTTTTGTGAATTTTGTGGCTGTTTTCTGCTGTTGATCCTTACAGGCTGGGTTAGGTGGGGAGCTGAGAGGATTTTATCTGAAATCCTGTCTCTTCAGTTCAGTTCAGTTCATTTCAGTCGCTCAGTCGTGTCTTTTGAGACCCCATGAATCGCAGCACGCCAGGCCTCCCTGTCTATCACCAGCTCCCACAGTTCACTCAAACTCATGTGCATCAAGTCAGTGATGCCATCCAGCCGTCTCATCCTCTGTCGTCCTCTTTTCCTCTTGCCCCCAATCCTTCCCAGCATCAAGGTCTTTTCCAATGAGTCAGCTCTTCGCATGAGGTGGCCAAACTACTGGAGTTTCAGCTTCAGCATCAGTCCTTCCAATGAACACCCAGGACTGGCCTCCTTTAGGATGGACTGGTTGGATCTCCTTGCAGTCCAAGGGACTCGCAAAAGTCTTCTCCAACACCACAGTTCAAAACATCAATTCTTCAGCACTCGGCCTTCTTCACAGTCCAACTCTCACATCCATACATGACCACTGGAAAAACCATAGCCTTGACTAGACGGACCTTTGTTGGCAAAGGAATGTCTCTGCTTTTCAATATGCTATCTAGGTTGGTCATAACTTTCCTTCCAAGGAGTAAGCGTCTTTTAATTTCATGGCTGCAATCACCATCTGCAGTGATTTTGGAGTCCCCCAAAATAGTCTGACACTGTTCCCACTGTTTCCCCATCTTTTTGCCATGAAGTGATGGGACCAGATGCCATGATCTTCATTTTCTGAATGTTGAACTTTAAGCCAACTTTTTCACTCTCCTCTTTCACTTTCATCAAGAGGCTCTTTAGTTCCTCTTCAGTTTCTTCCATAAGGGTAGTGTCACCTGCATATCTGAGGTTATTGATATTTCTCCCAGCAATCTTGATTCCAGCTTGTGCTTCTTCCATCCCAGTGCTTATCATGATGTACTCTGCATATAAATTAAATAATCAGAGTGACAGTATACAGCCTTGATGTACTCCTTTTCCTATTTGGAGCCAGTCTGTTCCATGTCCAGTTCTAACTGTTGTTTCCTGACCTGCATGCAGGTTTCTCAAGAGGCAGGTCAGGTGGTCACAAAATATTACTTTGTGTTCCCCTCCAGGGCAAAGGAAAGGAACTAGGCAGCTCAGATGGTAAAGCGACTGTCTACAATGCAGGAGACCTGGATTCAAGCCCTGGGTTGGGAAGATCCCCTGGAGAAGGAAATGGCAATCCACTCCAGTACTATTGCCTGGAAAATCCCATGGACAGAGGAGCCTGGCAGGTTGCAGTCTATGGGTTTGCAAAGAGTCGGACACGACTGAGCGACTTCACTTCACTTCACTTCCAGGGCAACACATCTCTTTCAGGATTTTCCACAGTTTATTGTGATCCACACAATCAAAGGCTTTGGCATATCAATAAAGCAGAAATAGATGTTTTTCTGGAACTCTTTCTTTTTCCATGATCCAGCAGATATTGCAATTTGATCTCCTGTCTCCTCAACCGTATCTAATCCTTCACTCCAGGTGATAGGACCATATCAGGGCTGAATCACCTTAGGGAAGGAGCTGGCTTATCCACGCCCAGGGCTGCCCCACTCAGTCCTACTCTTAGGGGAGCTGTGCTCTTTACTAATCCCTCCCACCCATCTGAGAGAGGAGATTTTGTTAACTATTTGCTGTTCAGCAGCTCAGTGGTGCTTATGGACCCCATGGACTGCATGCCAGGCTTCCCCGTCGTTCACCATCTCCTGGAGCTTGCTCAAACTCATGTCCATTGAGCCGGTGATGCTATCCCACCATCTCATCTTCTGTTGTCCTCTGTAGTTAACTATTAGGTAGTTAACTATTAGGTTGGTGCAAATGTAATTGCAGTTTCTGACCATTAATTTTCAGTCGTCATAACTAAGCTCAAACACATCTTTATTAATCAAAATAAGAACCATTACAATCAACACAGTTTTGCCAACAAGAAATAAATTTGCTTATTCCTGTAGCTTAAAACTCCATGCCTTAGGATTCAAGGAACTCTTGGAAAGCATTCTCTGCTTCCTGCTGGTTGTGGAAACATTTTCCCTACAAAAGGTTGTTGAGATGCTTGAAGAAGTGATAGTTGATTGGCAAGAGTTCAGGTGAATATGGAGGATGAGGCAAGACTTCATAGCCCAATTCTTTCAGCTTCTGAAGTGTTGGTTGTGTGATGTGTGGTTGGGCATTGTCATGGAGAACAGTTGGGCCCCTTCTGTTGACCAATGGCAACCCACTCCAGTATTCTTGCCTAGAGAATTCCATGGGCAGAGGAGCCTGGTGGGTCCCAAGGGGTCCCAAAGAGTCAGACATGACTGAGTGACAAATGGACATGTTGACCAATGCTGGCTGCAGGCATTGGAGTTTCGGGTGCATCTCATCTGTTTGCTGAGCATGCTTCTCAGATATAATGGTTGGGATTCAGAAAGCTGTAGTGGATCAGTCGGGCAGCAGGCCACCATCAGTGACCATGACATGAACCTGGCTAGGTTCAAATCCCAGCTTTCTCACCTACTAGCTGTGTGACCTTGGGCAGGTCCCTTGGTCTCAGTTTTCTCAGCTGTGAAGTGGGGATATAGTCAGACCTGCTTCAGAGGTTGCTAATCTGACCAGTAGTAAAAGTTTCCCTGAAGTTTGGCTGGATTATGACTGGTTGCAGCACTCATTTAGGGAGTCACATAGTAATGCATTTGACTCCTGCTGGAGCCTATTTTCTCCTGTGCAAGATCTCCAAGTTAGTGATGATGCTGGATCCTTAGATGTGATGGCAATTCTTGGAACTAAAGAATATAAGACCTCCTGCTTAGATACCTGACTAAGTAACAGCAGGTGTTCAACACCAAGGTCCTTACTTAGAGCCTGGTTAGGGACTCTCCAAGGGCTGGCTGCCTGGGACTGTGGTGCAAGTAGGGGAGAGTGGAGGGGATGGGAGGAATCTGGGAACTTGAGGATAGGGCTGAGGCGGCTGTTGGGGTTTAGTGGGTGGGGTATGACAGTCTTGGGGTGTGGCTGGCAGGGGCGGGGCTGGTGAAGGAAGAAGGTCATGGACACTGAACTGAACAATTAGTTTACTTTCATGACTGTATAATATCTCATTGAATATACTATACTGTATCCGTTTACCACTGATGGACATTAGACGTTTTTTTCTTTAAATGTTGCTGGTATCTCTTCATCTGTTTATTTAGATTCTCCTGGATGCTTTTAAAACACTAAGAAAATTATACCTTAAATCATTACCACTGTTAAGTTCAGTTCAGTCGCTCAGTCGTGTCCCACTCTTTGCGACCCCGTGAACCCCAGCACCCCAGGCCTCCCTGTCCATCACCAACTCCTGGAGTTTACCCAAACTCATTTCCATCGAGTCGGTGATGCCATCTAGCCATCTCATCCTCTGTCGTCCCCTTCTCCTCCAACCTTCAATCTTTCCCAGCATCAGGGTCCTTTCAAATGAGTCAGCTCTTTGCATCAGGTGGCCAAAGTATTAAGAGTTTCACTTCAATGTCAGTCCTTCCGATAAACACCCAGGACTGATCTCCTTTAGGATAGACTGGTTGGATCTCCTTGCAGTCCAAGGGACTTTCAAGAGTCTTCTCCAACACCACAGTTCAAAAGCATCAATTCTTCGGTGCTCAGGTTTCTTTATAGTTCAACTCTCACATCCATACAAGACTACTGGAAAAACCATAGCTAGATGACTAGCTAGATGGCTGACTAGATGGACCTTTGTTGACAAAGTAATGTCTCTGCTTTTTAATATACTGTTTAGGTTGGTAGTAACTTTCTTTGCAAGGATTAAGGGTCTTTTAATTTCATGGCTGCAATCACCATCTGCAGTGATTTGGGAGCCCCCAAAAATAAAGTCTGACACTGTTTCCCCATCTAGTTGCCATGAAGTGATGGGACCAGCTGCCATGATCTTCATTTTCTGAATGTTGAGCTTTAAGCCAACTTTTTCATGCTCCTCTTTCATTTTCATCAAGAGGCTCTTTAGTTCTTCTTCACTTTCTGCCATAAGGGTGGTATCATCTGCATATCTGAGGTTATTGATATTTCTCCCGGCAATCTTAATACCAGCTTGTGCTTCATCCAGCCCAGCGTTTCTCATGATGTACTCTGCATGTAAGTTAAATAAGCAGGGTGACAATATACAACATTGATGTACTCCTTTTCCTGTTTGGAACCAGTCTGTTGTTCCATGTCCAGTTCTAACTGTTGTTTCCTGACCTGCATACAGGTTTCTCAAGAGGCAGATCAGGTGGTCTGGTATTCCCCTCTCTTTCAGAATTTTCCACAGTTTATTGTGATCCACACAGTCAAAGGCTTTGGCATAGTCAATAAAGCAGAAATAAATGTTTTTCTGGAACTCTCTTGCTTTTTCGATGATCATCTGGAAGTTCATGGTTCACGTATTGCTGAAGCCTGGCTTGGAGAATTTTGAGCATTACTTTACTAGCATGTGAGATGAATGCAATTGTGTGGTAGTTTGAGCATTCTTGGGATTGCCTTTCTTTGGGATGGAATCAAAACTGACCTTTTCCAGTCCTGTGGCCACTGCTGAGTTTTCCAAATTTGCTGACATATTGCGTGCAGCACTTTCACAGCATCGTCTTTTAGGATTTGAAATAGCTCAACATCTTTGCCACCAGTGAAGCATAGAAGAAATAATGTGGGAGGAGGTACCTTGAAGAGCGTGGCTCTAGGTCATTACTTCTTTTTTTTTTTAATTTTTATTTTTAATTGAAGGATAATTGCTTTACAATGTTGTGCTGGTTTCTCCATATATAAATCAGCTACAGCTATACATATGTTCCCTCCTTCCTGAACCTCCCTCCCATCTCCCACCCCAAGGTCATTACTTCTAAAATGAATATACATGCAGACAGACCAGCTGGGGACTGGGCTTAGTGCAGATGGATTCATTGCAGAGGCAGAGGGATCAAGCTTCCAAAGGACATGGATGGTGCTGGTCCTGAGGATCACAGCACCATTTTGGATTTGTAGACATGGGAAGGCCTCTCTGGTGGAGGAGGCAGACGCCCAGAGAGATGGGATGGCAAGTCTAGCCTTTAAGGTCTTCCTTTCCCCCCAGGTGGTTTGAAGGAGAAGCAATAACCATGTATATCAGCTAATTGTCCAAATTCTAGATGTCACCAAGACTGTCTTGGATCAGTTCTCTAAGAGTAGCTTTCACATTGGGTGGTACAGAAGGAGAGAGCCCTTGAAGGTCAGTCTGTGGGGAAAAGGGTGAAGGGAAATGTTGGTGGGGCCTGTGTTAATCTACCTCTGTATAACATACAAACAGCCCGAAGCATTAGTAGCTTATTATCAACAGCACTCATTCTATCTCCTCTCATGCTTTCTGTTACGAGCTGCTAGGAGCTTCTGACTTCAGTCTCTCATGAAGTTCCATTTCAGACACTGGCTGGAGCTAAAGGGCAGGGTGGGCTGTGAGTGTGTACACAGCAGCTGGTGGCTGGCCAGGCAGCTCTTGGTTTAGTCTCAGAGCTTGGCCATGGGATCCCCCTGCATGGTCTAATTGGGCTTCCTCACAGCATGGCGGCTTCGAGGCAGGCAGCTGCTTCCTGGTGGCTCAGGGCTCCACCATGAGGCTGCTGGAGAAACCAGCAGAAGCTGCATTGCCTCTGTGATCCTGCTGTGGAAGTCACTTGGTGAAAGTCACTCAGCATCACTCCCACCACACTCTTGGTTACAGTGAAACCTGCCCAGATTCAAGGGGGTGGGAATTAGACTCCACCCCTAGGTGAGGACTTCCCTGGTGGCTCAGACTGTTAAGCGTCTGTCTACAATGCGGGAGACCGGGGTTTGATCACTGGTCAGGAAGATCCCCTGGAGAAGGAAATGGCAACCCACTCCAGTACTATTGCCTGGAAAATCTCATGGACAGAGGAGCCTAGTAGGCTACAGTCCATGGGGTTGCAAAGAGTCGATCCCATGGACTGAGCTCAGTCACGACTGAGAGACTTCACTTTCACTTTCCTGGGTGAGGAGTTTGAGCATTCCTTGGCATTGCCTTTCTTTGGAATTGGGATGAAAACTGACCTTTTCCAGTCCTGTGGCCACTGCTGACAAATTGAGTGCAGCACTTTCCAAATTTGCTGGCAAATTGAGTGCAGCACTTTCACAGCATCATCTTTCAGGATTTGAAACAGCTCAACTGGAATTCCATCACCTCCACTAGCTTTGTTCGTAGTGATGCTTTCTAAGGCCCACTTCAAGCCAGACTTCAGCAATATGTGAACCGTGAACTCCCTGATGTTCAAGCTGGTTTTAGAAAAGGCAGAGAAACCAGAGATCAAATTGCCAACATCCGCTGGATCATGAAAAAAGCAAGAGAGTTCCAGAAAAACATCTATTTCTGCTTTATTGACTATGCCAAAGCCTTTGACTGTGTGGATCACAATCAACCGTGGAAAATTCTGAAAGAGATGGGAATACCAGACCACCTGACCTGCCTCTTGAGAAATCTGTATGCAGGTCAGGAAGCAACAGTTAGAACTGGACATGGAACAACAGACTGGTTCCAAATAGGAAAAGGAGTACGTCAAGGCTGTATATTGTCACCCTGCTTATTTAACTTATATGCAGAGTACATCATGAGAAATGCTGGACTGGAAGAAACACAAGCTGGAATCAAGATTGCTGGGAGAAATATCAATAACCTCAGATATGCAGATGACACCACCCTTATGGCAGAAAGTGAGGAGGAGCTAAAAAGCCTCTTGTTGAAAGTGAGAGAGGAGAGTGAAAAAGTTGGCTTAAAGCTCAACATTCAGAAAACGAAGATCATGGCATCTGGCCCCATCACTTCATGGGAAATAGATGGGGAAACAGTAGAAACAGTGTCAGACTTTGTTTTTTGGGGCTCCAAAATCACTGCAGATGGTGACTGCAGCCATGAAATTAAACGGTGCTTACTCCTTGGAAGAAAAGTTATGACCAACCTAGATAGTATATTCAAAAGCAGAGACATTACTTTGCCGACTAAGGTCCGTCTAGACAAGGCTATGGTTTTTCCTGTGGTCATGTATGGATGTGAGAGTTGGACTGTGAAGAAGGCTGAGCACCGAAGAATTGATGCTTTTGAACTGTGGTGTTGGAGAAGACTCTTGAGAGTCCCTTGGACTGCAAGGAGATCCAACCAGTCCATTCTGAGGGAGATCAACCCTGGGATTTCTTTGGAAGGAATGATACTAAAACTGAAGCTCCAGTACTTTGGTCACCTCATGCGAAGAGTTGACTCATTGGAAAAGACTCTGATGCTGGGAGGGATTGGGGGCAGGAGGAGAAGGGGACAACCGAGGATGAGATGGCTGGATGGCATCATGGACTCAATGGACGTGAGTCTGAGTGAACTCCGGGAGTTGGTGATGGACAGGGAGGCCTGGCGTGCTGCGATTCATGGGGTCGCAAAGAGTCAGACATGACTGCACGACTGAACTGAACTGGGTGAGGAGTGGCATGATTCTAGAAAGACATGTGGAAGTGGAGACATTGTTGCAGCCATCTAGGGAAACTACCACCTGCCTGAAAGCCCCCAACTCAGCGTTTGAAGGCCAATGGAGCTTACCTCTTTTTCTTCCTGAAGGTCAACTGTGTGTTCTCCAACCTTGAGAAGGGTGTTCACTTTGTGTCTGTGGAACAGTGAGTGGATCTTAGTCATGGACCTCAAGAATGAGCCAAGTGGAGTCAAACTTACCAACACCAGTTTGCTCAACTCCAGTTTGATTGTGCAGGTCGCCTATCCTAGTCAAGAGCTATCCTTGGAGAACAACCGCCCCATGGATGTCAGGAACTTCGTGTGCAGGCACATTATTTCTCTGATTAAGGACTTGGAGCTCCTGGCCATCCTGCGATCTCTTGAGTCCAGTCGAGGGTCCTACTAGAAGAAAATTCCTGCTACTTCTGTAAGGCAGGCCCCGTTCTCCTGATTGGAAACCCGTGGGTGAGCACAGGGAAAGGCTGGGTCATGAAAGGGCTCCTCACCAGGGGCCCTCTGGTTCAGCCCTCCTGCCTTCTGCCCTTGTCTCCTCCCGTCCTGCTGTAGAGGCTTCATTGGTCCCGTGCAGGAACCCCCCTCCTCATGTCTGAAGTGGAAGCTCATTCCTATGACTGAGAAAATTCCAGCCCCCATAGTGATGAATTTCACTTTGTGAGGTTTTAAGATCAGGACCAAGACTCACAGTGGAGAGTGAACCAACTCAAAAAATGTTTGGAGACAGAGGGTTCTGCCCACCCTGTGAACAATGAGGTAGTCTCCTGAGCTCAACCCTATCCCGGATCGCATGGTGTATAAAATTGTTACATTTTGAAATTCTTTTAAATATGGAGAGAATAAATCAGGACTGTCTCTGCCAATCACAGGTAATAAATGTAGTATTATTTTACTGAAAGTGTCACAGCTCTTTTTAAATAGAAATTCAATGTTACAGCCTTGGTGACTACTGGGTTCAGAGTAAGGAACTGTTTCACTTGAAAAATTATACAGAAGGAAACACCAAGAGAAGGTGTTCTTCAGTGAAGAGAATGGAAGGGTCAGAACACTATTTCCCAAGCCCTAAGGAAATCATGGGATCAAAAGTTATCAATCAGGGTTAAAAGCCTTGGGCAGGCAGTGGATGTGGGCACAATGTCACAGTGACACATTTGTGACATTCTGGTCATGAGGGTGAGAGAGAAGCTTGCAACAGCAGGATCCGGCTGTCCCCACCCCAGTCCAGGGGTCATGGCTGCCCCCTCCCTGCTGCAGGGTCCCTAAGGAGCTCCGGGTCTCCGGATGGAAAGCAGATGAAGCCGCTGCTGCTTTTGATGTGTCCACCCTGAAGTGTCCCCACCTGCAATAGAAGCTGGGACACACCCCAAGGGGAGGGTGTTTTGTCAGTTTCATCCAAAGGGGAGTTGGCAGGTTGAAACAGGCCTGAGAGTTGTGGGGACCCAAGAGTAGTGACCACATGTAGTGTGTGCTTCTGGAGTAGATACCAGTTTGGACAATTAAGCTCTGAAGGATATTTTTGGGTCAACTGAAGGAATTTAGATAGGAGGAATGAGATAGGAATTTATAGATTTATAGGAAGGGAAAGATGGGAGACCACTGCCTGGGGGAAAAGCAAGCACAGAATTTTATATATATATATATAA
>SJXQ01008027.1:100612-112332 GCA_006408695.1 Aepyceros melampus | reverse complement strand
GAGGCAGTGTATGGGGACCAACTGCCAAACGAGCTGCTCCGGGAGGTGCTGAGCTACCTGCCCCCAAGCACGCTGCTCCGGCAATGCCGCCAGGTGTGCCAGCGCTGGCGGGACGTGGTGGACGGCTGGGACCTGTGGCGGAGCATCCTGCCCTGGAAACACCCCGACCTGTGGCCCGTCATCCGCACCTGCCTGCCCCCTGCTGACGCCCCCGGGGCCCCTTCTGCGAGCGCAGACCCATAGGACGCAACCTCCTCCAGAACCCTCAGAGCTCTCGTGGCCTAGGTGGGAGCCCAGGAAAGGGGTCCTCAAGGATGCGGATGGGAGGGTCTTGAGAGGTGTAGCCTCATGGGAAACCTATGGGACTTCTCCGTGGGCTGGAGGGCTGGTCAGGAACTTGGTCACAAATCTCTCTCTTTTTTTTTTAAACTTTTATTTTGTAGGTATAGCAGATTAACAATGTTGTGATAGTTTCAGGGAACAGCAAAGGGACTAACCCATACATATCCGTGTATCCATCCCCCTCCCAAACCGCCTCCCATCCAGGCTGCCACATATTGAGCAGAGTTCCATATAGTCAGTCCTTGTTGGTTATCCATTTTAAATATAGCAGTGTATACATGCCCACCCCAAACTCCCTAACTATTCCTGCCCCCGCCATCACACACCTTTTTTATTTTACACAAGACTTCCAGAAATCCATGGTTCAGCAAAGTTGGGACCCCCTGGCAATAGAGGGTCATGCCTAGGGCCCCTTTGCAGATGAGCTTCCAGGGTGCCTACCAGTGAATATCCCTATTCTGCAAGGGCCAGGACAGTGGTAAGTTCTTGTTATGGGTTCTCATTGATTTATGTTCTGCTTTCTTAGGTGGTATCATAAAAAGAAACAAGTGTTGGACCTAGAGGAGGAAGATCTGTGGCCGGAACTCCTGGATAGCGGAAAGATTGAGATTTATGTCTCTGACTGATGAGTGTGACAAAAACAGCTTTAAAAACAAAGCTGACCTTGGGCATGGGTGACAAGGCGTGTAAACCTCCCAACAACCTCTTAGATTAAGCAGGAAGGGAAATGACTTCACCACCATCAGACCTTTACTACTTAGCCGCGTCCCCTCCCTGAACCCTCACCTAACCCCCAAAACGGACCTGGATGGGAAGATGCCCAATTGGATCCTATACAGAGGACTTGGTTTAGGAGGAGGCAAGATAGAGTTGGCTAAGAGATCAGATTCTGGAGCCAGACCTCCCACACTCAAACAGTGGCTTCCTGGTTTTGTGGCCTTGGGCAAGTCGCAGGGTGCAAGACAGGGAGGATTCCATGTCAGCCACAGAGCCAGAGCTTTGAAGTGTGACCTGTTTCATCACTTCATGATCCTTGATCCTGTGGGTTAATGTGTGTTTTGAAATCTCAAATTGAGTAGTTCAGAAAGGGGAGATGACTTCCCCTAGTGGCAAAGCAGAACCTGGCATCAGGCTCGTGCTTGTCTGACTCCAGAGCGTTGCTCTGTCTGATGGTTTTGAAACCATGATGGTCCATGAGCACCTCCCATGGGATACCTGACTCAGACAATTTCAAGGGAGGCAAATTCCAAACCGCTACACCTTTGTTCTCTGTTTTAAACAACTCAGCTACAGATCACATCTATGGTGGGAGCATCATATAGTTATTCTTCCTAATTGCTATCTCATAATCCTCCAGTTTTACAGAAGAAGAAAGCCCCTTATTGTCTTATATGGTCCCCAGATGTAAAGACTACTTGAGAGATAGGCAGAGTGAACAGCTGAAATTTTGGCCTTACCAAATTTCCTTTTTTTTTTTTTAAATTGTCCATTCTGTGCACAGCCTGATGATGAAGGTTGGGGATTTAGGAAACTCAAGGGCTTTTGTTTTGGCTGCACGGGGTCATAGTTTCTAGCATGAGGGATATTTGACCTTGCAGTATGTGAACCCTCAGGTATGGCACGTGGGATCTAGTTCCCTGATCAGGGATTGAACCCCAGGCCCCTACATTGGGAGTGCAGAGTCTTAGCCACTGGACCACCAGGAAAGTCCTGTGCTTATTTCATTTTTTCACTTTTTAAGTTTTTTGGCTGTGCTGCACCAAAATATAAATACCTCAGTTTCCCAACCAGGGATGGAATCTATGCCCCCTGCAGTGGAATCACGGAGTCCTAACCACAAGACCACCAGGGAAGTCCCCCAAACTTACTTTCAATCAAGGCACAGTAAACTGCCCCCTCTGCAAATCCATCTCATTAGAATATGTATTTACAGTCAACTTCTGTTTTTAATCCTTTATCAAACTATTATAGCATATTTGTATGGCTTTGAGCAATGGTGTACCAATTGATTGTAATAATCAGTAACTCCTTCGGAGAAGGCAATGGCAACCCACTCCAGTACTCTTGCCTGGAAAACCCCATGGACGGAGGAGCCTGGTAGGCTGCAGTCCATGGGGTCGCGAAGAATCAGACACGACTGAGCGACTTCACTTTCACTTTTCACGTTCATGCATTGGAGAGGAAATGGCAACCCACTCCAGTGTTCTTGCCTGGAGAATCCCAGGGACGGGGGAGCCTGGTGGGCTGTCGTCTTTGGGGTCGCACAGAGTCGGACACGACTGAAGCAACTCAGCAGCAGCAGTAGCAGTGGACGTGGCCAGCACACGACAATGACATTGGCAGGCTGTCCCCAGGCGAACAAGGTTCCTCCTGTCAGACGTAAAATCCCAAGGGGCCAGAGATTACATACCAGAAGCAGAGAGCAAAGACCATACGTTGGGACCTGCCTATGGGAGGAGGTGCTTCCCAGGTGGCTCAGTGGTAGAGAATCCGCCTGCTAATGCCAGAGATCAGGTTCAATCCCTGGGTCAGGAAGATACCCTGGAAAAAGGGATGGCAACCCACTCCAGTATTCTTGCCTGAGAAATCCCATGGATAGAGGAGCCTGGCGGGCTACAGTCGATGAGGTCACAAAAAAAAGAGTCAAGACATGACTTAGCATCTAAACAACAGTGGGTGGAGGTACCTTGAAGCCCATGACTCCAGTTCATTACTTGAAATGGATGTGCGTGAAGACCAGCTGGCTGCTTTTTTTTTTTAATGGGCTCAGTGTGGGATCTTAGTTCCCTCTTCAGGGATCAAACCCATTCCTGTTGAATTGGGAGCATGGGGTCTAGACTGCCAGGAAAGTCCCTGGGGAGCTTATTTAATGCAATTTATTGGGATTTGTTGGGTATAGGCAGGATCCAAACTGCCAAGGAACCCCTATGGTGCTTGGCCTGGGGACCACATTTTGGATTTGCATATCTGCAGAGGCCATACACATGACATCCAAAAAGATGAAGCAGCAAGTCCAGCCTTCAAGGTCTCCCTTCTCGCATAGGTGGACCAGCCGATGTGGCTCTGACAATTTGTATCATCTCATTGTCCAACTTCTAAATGCCAACTAGTCCATCCTGGGTCATTTCTATTTTATGCCTGTTCCCATTGGCAGTGGACAGTGTCTCCTAGGTGGTGAGTCTCTGACAGGGGTGAGGGGAAGGATGGTGGAGTTTCTGATGAACTAATGTTACATAACAAATTGCCCCCAAATTTAGTGGCTCAGTATCAACAGCAGTCATTTTATCTCCTTTCATGGTTTCTATGAGGAGAAATCTGCTGGGAGTCTCTGATTCTGGTCTCTCGTGCAGTTCCCTTCAGACACTGGCTGGAGCTAAAGGGCAGGGTGGCCTGTGAGTGTGCACACAGCAGCTGGTGGCTGGCCAGGCAGCTCTTGGTTTAGTCTCAGAGCTTGGCCTTGGGCTCTCCCTGTTTGCTCTAGTTGGGCTTCCTCACAGTATGGCAGCTTCAGGGCAGGCAGCTGCTTCTTGGCGGCTCAGGGCTCCACCATGAGGCTGCTGGAGAAACCAGCAGACGCTGCATTGCCTTTGTGACCCCCACCATGGAAGTCGCTTGGTGAAAGTCACTCAGCAACACTCCCACCACACTCTTGGTTGCAATAAATCAACCCACCCAGATTCAAGGGGGTGGGAATTAGACCCCACCCTTGGGTAAGCAGTGGCATGATTCTAGAAGGATGTAGAACTGGAGACATTATGGCAGCCATCTGTGGAAAATATCGCCTGCCAGAAGGCCCGCAACTCAGCTTCTGAAGGCTCAAGGAGAATTACTTCTTCCTTTCTGTAGGTCAGCCAGGTGCTCACCAACTTCAGTGTGTGCCTTGATTGAAGGGGGACTTCCCTGGTGGTCCAGTGGTTAGGACTCCATGATTTCACTCCAGTGTCACTAGGCAGGTCCATCTGCCCTACTCCAGGGCTGACCTTGAAGACTACCCTACCTGACTGTACCTTCCAGGAGCTGGGACCACTGCCCGGGCCATCTCATAATCAATCACTTGTAGCTCCCTGACCTTCTGGGATCTCCTGGGTCCATTCGAGGGTCTGGATTCTTCTGCATGTGCTGAATGGTGACAGTTATGAGTGGAACATCTGATCCAGCAGTGACTAGTGTGGGAGTGGAGGCAGGTGTCTATGTCCCTGACCCTTCTGCACCAGCCATCCATGACTTAGCATAGAGCCTAGAGGAATCGTTAGCATCACTTCTGAAGCCAAGACTGTGCTTAGCCACTCAGTCATGTCCGACTCTTTGCAACCCCATGGACTGTAGCTCACCAGGCTCCTCTGTCCATGGGGATTCTCCAGGCAAGAATACTGGAGTGGGTTGCCATGCCCTCCTCCAGGGGATCTTTCCAACCTGGGGATCAAACCCAGGTCTCCTGCATTGCAAGTGGATTTTTTACCATCTGAGCCGACAGGGAAGCCAAGACTGCCAGGTTTCAAATTCCAGCTGTGACAAACTAGATACTGCATATCTGCCCCATCCCTCCAGTCCCACTTCCCATTTCCAACTACTATCCTGGGAAGGTACACACTGTGGGTTACTTTCTCCTCTTTCTACCTGTTTGTCCCGCAATAATCATACAGCATTGTTCTGTTTTTAAGTCACGTGGAAATATTGTACTCACCAACCCACAACTTCATGTTTACCCTGAGGACCTGCTTTTGAATTAGTCCGTATTATTACCTAGAGATCTTGCCCTTTTCTGTGTCAGTATTTAACTCTTTTTTTAGTGCCCTTCAATAACGTTTCATAAATTTTTTATAGAATACTGCATATCTTTTGTTAGCTTTGTTCTGAGCTACCTCAGGCTTTTGTAAACGGACTTTTAAATTTTTACTTTTCTATGTTTATTCTTGGTTGTGCTGGACCTTCATTGCCACGCACGGGCTTTCTCTACTTGTGACGAGCAGAGACTGCTCGGTGCTCGGTCTTCTCGCTGTGGCGGCTTCTCTTGTTGCAGATCACAAGCTCTGCAGTGCTTGGGCTTCGGTAGTTGTGGAACACGGGCTTTGTTGCACCAAGGCATGTGGGATCTTCCCAGACAAGGGATAGAACCCGTGTCCCCTGCGTTGGCAGGTAGATTCTTAACCACTGGACCACCAGGGAAGTCCCCAAAATTTGTTTAACAAAATAATTCTTAATTATCAAAACTACCACCTTTACCTTTTCTACATTCAGTAATGTTAGTATGGGCTTCCCGCAGGGTTGCACAGAGTCGGACACGACTGAAGCAACTTAGCGTGCATGAAATGTTAAGTATATTCACATTGTGGGGGGGCCAATTTCCAAAACATTTTTCATCTCGTAAAACTGAAACTTTTTACCCATTAATCAACAATTCTCCATTCTCTCACCTCACCCCCCCAGCAACCACCATTCCACTTGGTCTCTATGAATTTCCCTACTCTAGGGACCTTGTCTAAGCAGCATCATACTTTTTCTGTCTTTTTGTGTCTGGCTTATTTCTCTAGAGTAATGTCCTCAAAGTTCATGTTGTAGCATGTATCAGAATTTCTTTTTTAAGGGTGAGTAACATTCAAGCCTTAAAAACACCACATTCTGCTTATCCAGTCATCTGTCAAGGGACATGTGGGTTACTTCCACCTATGGCTGTTGTGAATATTTCTATAAACATGGGTGTACAAATATCTCTTCCAGACTCTGCTTTCAGTTCTTTTGGGTATTTATCCAGAAGTGGAATTGCTGGGTCATTTATGGAATTAAATTTTTTTTTAACTTTGAGCTTTCACACACACACACAAAAGGAGAGAACATAGCATAATAAAACCTCATATCCCTATCATCCAGATTCAACAGTTATCAAGCTCACTTCTTGTTTTATGTTTTAAGTTTGTATCGAAATTATAAGGTATGCACAGAAAAGTGCAATCTAAGCCCATCTGTAACCAGCTAATGACTAAGAAATCGGACACGGCCTCTTGTGCCTCCAGGGTTGTGTCACATTTTAGTTGCAGCTTGTGAGATCCTCACTGGGTCATGCTGGATCTTTCTTTGCACCTCTCAAGCTGTGGTGTGCAGGCGCCAGAGCTCATGGGCTCTGGAGTTGTGATGCAGGCTTAGTTGCATCTCAGCATGTGGGATCTTAGTTCCCTAACCAGATATCAAGTCCAGGTCCCCTGGATTGCAAGGCAGATTCTTAACCAGCGGACCACCAGAGAAGTCCCTTATGCTTAATTTTTTTCTCTTCTGTTTCAAATATAAATTTTATTTCATCATTTCCCTCTTTCGAATATTATTATTTCAATAGAAAGCATCAGGTGATCAAATATCTGGCCCCTGATGCCAGGGTGGTTGCTCACTTACCGTGAATTCATCATGTTCTTTGATGCCAGTCTTAAGAGCCCAGTTTTTCCTTTCCTTTAGGGGGTTATGCTAGAGAATATTTCACTGATAGGACTGATAGTCGATTCTAGGTTGTCCAATAGGACTTAGGCCAATTTCACCCTGTATGTGCCTTATGCAGGGCCTTTATAGAGAACAATAGATAAAATCAATAGTTTCAGGTCATTGAGACATCCTTATTTAATTGGAGTTTTGAATATACACTGCGATGTGCAAGACTTTATTACTCTATAAATGATATAGAATAAAATCAACAGAGCCAACAACAATAACAGAGTCAGAAGCAGATATTTAAGCCAACTGAACATTTACCAAAGATTTCATTTAGACTAAAAAGTGCGTCCTTTGAAGGACTTTTTACTTTGTATGTGAGTCATTAGATGTTTATATTAGAGGACTCGTCTGATGTGAAAATACAACACTGTCTGAATTATTGCACAAGTTTCTCCCTGCAAAGTAGTTTTAAAAATCAAGAGCCATTTGGCTTTGCGGCATCAGCTTTTCATCATAGAAACTTCAGAATCATATAAATTAATTGAATGTAGTAAACAAACATGGGGCTATACGCTAATGGGAATACTTTAATAGCTTATAGGAACATCTGAAAAGTCAGTGATGAGAATTACAAGGGGCTTCTATTAGTCTTACTGACTGATGACTTTGATGACAAAATCCAGTGATTGGTTAAATTGCCCCCAGTAGCTACTGCCCTCAGTAGTGATAGTGTTACTAAACAGTTTAATAACTTTTAATTTTGATTGCAAGACAGACATTTGGTAACAGAACATTTGAACTGGTACAACGTGTCTTCAGGTGTGGCCCCGACCCTTCAGGCAGCTGTCTGCTACTGTTGTCATTTTCTTCTCTCTAAGCTTGGTGACGCTTGTCTTCAGTTCAGTTCAGTTCAGTCGCTCAGTCGTGTCCGACTCCTTGCGACCTCATGAATCACAGCACGCCAGGCCTCCCTGTCCATCACCAACTCCCGGAGTTCACTCAGACTCACGTCCATTGAGTCGGTGACACCATCCAGTCATCTCATCCTCTGTCATCCCCTTCTCCTCCTGCCCCCAATCCCTCCCAGCATCAGGGTCTTTTCCAATGAGTCAACTCTTCGCATGAGGTGACCAAAGTACTGGAGTTTCAGCTTTAGCATCATTCCTTCCAAAGAAATCCCAGGGCCGATCTCCTTCAAAATGGACTGGTTGGATCTCCTTGCAGTCCAAGAGACGCTCAAGAGTCTTCTCCAACACCACAGTTCAAAAGCATCAATTCTTCAGCACTCGGCCTTCTTCACAGTCCAACTCTCACATCCATACATGACCACTGGAAAAACCATAGCCTTGACTAGACGGACCTTTGTTGGCAAAGGAATGTCTCTGCTTTTGAATATGCTATCTAGGTTGGTCATCACTTTCCTTCCAAAGAGTAAGCGTCTTTTAATTATGTGGCTGCAAAAGTTTAAATTCAATGCTGGAAATAGCCATCAGAGTCCATTCGGGTGAAGAATGAGTGATGTGAATTCATGAATTAATGTCTCTCGGTTTGTCAGTGCACGGGGTAGGTAATAATATCTGATAAGTTTCTTTCTATGGTGGCCGCAAAGAATTATTTTTTAATGTCCTTTCCAATAAGCAAAATCTCTGGATTGTAATCTATGATCCTCCCCGTCTCCTGGGAGCTCTTTGTAAAAGTAGTTCCCAATTTTTTTAAAGTATCTCAATAATGTAATGTGTTTCCTTTGAGCCATCCTGGGTGAAAATTTTCAAAATGTTGTTTTCCCCATAAAACTACTTTCTCAAATGTCCAGTGTACATGATGAAGTATCAGCAATTGGGTTTCAATAGACATTAATGTTTGGTTTGGTTTGGTTTTATTAGAGCTAAACCATATTGTGTGCTGAGGTCAAAATTCCCTCTTTTTGTTGCTGTATCTGTTTCTCTTCATTACTAGCAATTTCTTGAACCCATAGGAAAAAACCTTTTATTGGGTTAGCAGGGTTAATGGAGAAAAGTAGACATTTTCACAGCTGGACAGAATAAATATTTAAAGCTGCCTGTTTGGCTGCAGCATCAGCAAGTGATTCCTTTTAGCTTTCATAGTATCAGATTTGGAATGCCCTGGTGTTTTAATAATTGATAGCAGCTTTGGCAGTTGTATAGTAGCTATATAGCAATTAATAACTTGTCAATCGGTTTTCTATTTTTTTTTTTTGTAGGTTGCCCTGAAGATGTTAAAAACTTTATTGTTGGGATTTCTCTGCTGATCCAGTGGCTAAGACTCCACATGCTGGGTTCGAGCCCTGGTCAGGGAACTAGATCCCACATACAGCAATGAAGATCGAAAATCCCAATTGCCAAAACCTAGATTAGTCAGTCAGTCAGTTCAGTTACTCAGTCGTGTCCAACTCTTTGCGACCCCATGAACTGCAGCACTCCAGGCCTCCCTGTCCATCACCAACTCCCCGAGTTCACTCAGACTTATGTCCATCGAGTCAGTGATGCCATCCAGCCATCTCATCCTCTGTCATCCCCTTCTCCTCCTGCCCCCAATCCCTCCCAGCATCAGGATCTTTTCCAATGAGTCATCTCTTCGCATGAGATGGCCAAAGTACTGGAGTTTCAGCTTTAGCATCATCCCTTCCAAAGAATATCCAGGGCTGATCTCCTTCAGAATGGACTGGCTGGATCTCCTTGCAGTCCAAGGGACTCTCAGGAGTCTTCTCCAACACCACAGTTCAAAAGCATCAATTCTTTGGCACTCAGCTTTCCTCACAGTCCAGTTCTCGCATCCAAACATGACCACTGGAAAAACCATAGCCTTGACTAGATGGACCTTTGTTGGCAAAGTAATATCTTGCTTTTCAATATGCTATCTAGGTTGGTCATAATTTTTCTTCCAAGGCGTAAGCGTCTTTAATTTCATGGCTGCAGTCACCATCTGCAGTGATTTTGCTACTGCTACTGCTAAGTCGCTTCAGTCGTGTCCGACTCTGTGTGACCCCATAGATGGCAGCCCACCAGGCTCCCCCGTCCCTGGGATTCTCCAGGAAAGAATACTGATTTTGGAGCCCAAGAAAATAAAGTCTGACACTGTTTCCACTGTTTCCCCATCTTTTTCCCATGAAGTGATGCGACCAGATGCCATGATCTTCGTTTTCTGAATGTTGAACTTTAAGTCAACTTTTTCACTCTCCTCTTTCACTTTCACCAAAAGGTTTTTTAGCTCCTCTTCACTTTCTGCCATAAGGGTGGTGTCATCTGCATATCTGAGGTTATTGATATTTCTCCCAGCAATCTTGATTCCAGCTTGTGCTTCTTCCAGCCCAGGGTTTCTCATGATGTACTCTGCATATAAGTTAAATAAGCAAGGTGACAATATACAGCCTTGACATACTCCTTTTCCTATTTGGAACCAGTCTATTGTTCCATGTCCACAATCAAATAAATAATTTTTTTAAAGTACTCATTGTTTTCATGGCATTCCAAAGTTGTGTACCACTCCAAAAACATAATGACTGTCAGTGTAAATATTTGTTACCTGGTCTTTAATTGACAAGCTAAGAAATCAAGGCAATTAATTTGGCATGTTGTGCTACCTTTGTTTCTGGTAAATAAGAGCTTTCAAATTATGTCCACTGTGGGTGTCATTGCATTTCCAGCTCAATAATGTCCCTGCTCATCATTTATGTAGGACACATCCATAAAACTAATTATATCAGTATTATCAATAGGGGTTTCTTGTGTTAACAGGTCATTCCTGGGAGCAAGCAGTTAATCCAATCTGTTAACAAAATGCAATCTTTTTTTTTTTTTTTTCTTGTTGTGATGCTGGAAGTTGCAAGACTAGAGTAGATCAAGCCAGAGTAGTATTGGGAATTCCCTGGCCACCCAGTGCTTAGGACTTGGTGCTTTCACTGTGGGCATCCAGGTCTGACCCTGGTCAGAGAACTAAGATCCTGTAAACTATACCACGTGGCCAAAAAGACAAAACAAATCCACAAAAACCAGAGTATTAAAGCAACAATACTTCACAAGAAGTCTGTTGGCTTGTAGAATTGTGTGGCGTGTTTTGAAAGTATAGAAGAGACTCGATTGACTGAGAGACATAGCTAAAGGAGACCCCATTACTACTTCAGGAGCCTTCCCTAAGAGAGTCGTTTCTGAAATAACCACCACACAAAGTGAAAGTCCCTTTGCTATCAAGTCTAATTTAGTTTTGTAGCATAAAAGCAAGTCATCGACAAGCATTTTTGTAAAAGCGTTGGAGTAAGACAATAACTCTCTATGAGGGCAAAAGACGTTCGCATGGTTAAAGACCTGATAACAATGCAATCGTCAAAGAAATTTGGCTATTTCTGCAACATACAAATTTTAAGATATTAATAAGAGCTAGAAGGGAGAAGGCAATGGCAACCCATTCCAGTACGCTTGCCTGGAAACTCTCATGGACGGAGGAGCCTGGTAGGCTGCAGTCCATGGGGTCGCGAAGAATCAGACGCGACTGAACGACTTCACTTTCACTTTCATGCACTGGAGAAGGAAATGGCAACCCACTCCAGTGTTGTGCCTGGAGAATCCCAGGGACGGCAGAGCCTGGTGGGCTGCCGTTTATGGGGTCGCACAGAGTCGGACACGACTAGAGCGACTTAGCAGCAGCAGCAGCAATAGCTAGAAGCATGACTGCATCTTGGAATACTTAAAACTTGAGGAATTTCTAGAACATTTGTATTAATAAATGTCCGAAAACATGGTCCATGTCACATTTGGCTCCATATTAACTCCCCTAGTCTGAGTACAACCTGATGAAGGGCTTCTGGAGAATATGAGGGGCGGGGCCAGAGGGGCTGACTAGTGAATTGGTTCAAGGCTGAGGGAGGAGGGGGCCTGACAGTGAGAAGGGAGCGGAGGGGTGGAGATTGGATAGTCAGTGGGAAGGTGGGGCAGGGGGCGGGGCCT
>SJXQ01008027.1:66047-100328 GCA_006408695.1 Aepyceros melampus | reverse complement strand
AGGAACACTGGCAGAGGAGCAGGGTATGACTCGGGTCTGCAAGGCCACGGAGGTGGGCTGGGTGGGGATCGGCTGCGCTGCGCTCCGCTCCGCTGTGCTGTGCTGCCTGTGGAGGAGTGGGTCTGCAGTAGTCCGCTGGCAAAGCATGGGTTGAAAGTTTGGGGACTTGAGGATGGGCCCGGTGGAGGTGGTGAGGATGGAGAGGCAGCTGGCAGGGTTTGGAAATGGCACTCTTGGAGTGCAGCTGGCGGGGTCTGGCCGTCGGAGCTACAGGTCCCTGACATGTGGACACTGACTCTCCCGCAGCAGCAGCCAAGCCTGGAGAGGAGAGCATGTGTACCTCAGCTTCCAGAAACTGGCCAGTCGGTGTTGGCTCTCTGAAGCCCGAACCCAAGGAGACCCCGGGCCCGGACCAACTGCCTAACGAGCTGCTCCAGGAGGTGCTGAGCTACCTGCCCCCAAGCACGCTGCTCCGGCACTGCCGCCCGGTGTGCCGGCGCTGGCGAGACGTGGTGGACAGCTGGAACCTGTGGAGGAACATCCTGCCCTGGAAACACCCCAACCTGTGGCCCGTCATCTGCACCTGCCTGCCCCCTGTTGACGCCCCCGGACCCTGCATCCTGGGCGCTTCTGCGAGCGCAGACCCATAGGACGCAACCTCCTCCGGAACCCTCGTGGCATAGGTGGGAGCCCAGGAAAGAGCTCTTACTCCAGGGAGAAGGTGGGAGAGGCCAGACACATGGGGCGCTTGGACTCCGTGAACCGGGTGGAACTGGATCCCAAGAGAAGAGTGGGAGTTTCCCCAAAGGAAAGCCCCAGGGAGACTTACCCCTGGGCGGGTGGGTTGGCAAGGAACTTGGGCACTAACTTTTCATTTAACAGGAGGCTTCCAGAAGTGGACTGTGCTGAGCCGTGAAGATGACTGGACAGAGAAGAAGGAAAACTTAGAGGTCATGCCGAGGGCCTATATGCAAAACAGCTTCCTGTCTTCCTACAGGTGAACGTCCCTCTTCCCCAAGGGCCAGGGTGGTTTTTGAGTCCTTGCCCAGTTCTCATTGACCTTTCCCCCTCTTTCCTAGGAGGTATCACAAGAAGCAGGTGTTGGACCTGGAGAAGGAGGGTCTGTGGCGCGAACTCCTGGATAGTGGAAACTTTGAGATCTGTGTCTCTGACTGGTGAGTGTCATGACAAAAACAGCCCTTCGGCTGATCACTGGTCTTGGCTTCAGTGGCTGGGGAGCTTCTTTAGTGTAGACTGGTTCATTGGGGATGCAGAGGGGCCGAGCTCCAACGTGACACTGATGGTAGAGGTCCTGGGGACCACAGAACTCTTTTGTACTTGCATGCATGAAAAGGCCATTCAGATGAAGCAGGTAGACCCCCAGCGAGATGGGAAGACAAGTTTAACCTTCAGGTTTTCCCTTCTCCCACAGGCGGAATGACCGACAAGGAATTGACTGCATATATCAGCTAACTGTCCATCTTCTAGACGCCAACCAGGCCATCCTGGACCATTTCTCTCCACTGCCTTTTCCCATCCGGCGTGATAGAAACAATGTCTCTTCTCGGGTGAGTCTCTGCAAGGGTGTGGGAAAGGACAGTGGGGCTTATGATGATCTATGGCTGTATAACAAATTGCCCTCAAATATGTGACTTAACAACAGCACTCATTTCATCACGTTTCACGGTTTCTATGAGGGGGGCTCTGCTGGGAGTTTCTGGCTCTGGTCTCTCATGTAGTTCCCTTCAGACACTGGCTGGAGCTAAAAGGCAGGGTGGGCTGTGAGTATGTATACTGCAGCTGGTGGCTGGCCAGGCAGCTCTTGGTTTAGTCTCAGAGCTTGGCCTTGGGATCTCCCTGTTTGCTCTAGCTGGGGGTTCCTCAGAGCATGGCGGCTTCAGGCCAGGCAGCTGCTTCCTGTTGGCTCAGGGCTCCATGAGGCTTCTGGAAAAACCAGCAGAAGCTGCACTGCCTCTGACCCCGCCCTGGAAGTCACTCAGCATCACTCCCACCACACTCTTGGTTACAGTGAAACCCTCCCAGATTCAAGGGGGTGGAAATTAGGTTCCACTCCTGGGTGAGGAGTGGCATGCTTCTAGAAGGACATGTGGAAGTGGAGACATTGTTGCAGCCATCTAGGAAAAATACCACCTGCCAGAAGCTCTAACTCAGCTTTTGAAGGCACACTGAGAATTAACCTCTTTTTCTGTCTACAGAACAGCCACGTGTTCTCCAACATCAAAGGTGTTCGCTTTGTGTCTTTTGAACGCCACATCTGGGACTTGGAGTTCAGAAATGAGCTGTATGGAGACTCTCTGATGAACTCCAGTGTCATCGTGCGGTTCTGTCTAATCAAATGCTGTCCTTGAAGACTACCTGACCTTCCTTCCAGGAGCTGGGACCATCGGCTGAGCCATCTCAGTACTCGGGGACTTGTAGCTGCCTGGCCTCTGGGAACCTCATGAATCCAGTCAAAGCTTCTACTGATCCCTGTCTTTAAATTCCGGAAGCTACAAGAAGAAAGCTCTTCTATCAGATTTATTGGCTGCTGCTACTCTAAGACAACTCTTGTTCTACCGAATGGAGGTCCATGGGGGAACCTGTGAAATGCTGTAGCAGGAGAAGGCTCCTCACCCTCCCCTGACTCCAGGCACCTCTGGTTCAGCCCACTGCCTTCTGCCCTTGTCTCCTCCTGGTTCTGCACCAGAAGTTTTATTGGTCCCATGTAGGAAGCCTTCTTCTCGTGCCTGAACTAGAAGCTCATTCCCATGGCTGAGAAAATTCCAGCCCCCATTGGTGGTGAGCTTAACCTCGTGGGGTTTCCAGACTGGGACCAGAACTCAGAGCAGAAAGTCAAACTACCTCAAAAACTGTTTGGAGACAGAGGGTTCTGCCCACCCTGTGAACAATGAAGTCCCCAGAGCCCAACCCTACCCTGGATTGTATTGTATGTAAAATTACTTTGTTGTAATTTTGAAATTCTTTTCAAATATGGAGAGGATAATTAAGGAACATCTTTTCAATCATAGGTAATACATATAATTTTGCCAGAAGTGTCTCAGCTCTTTTTTAATAGAAATACATTGTTACTGCCTTGGTGACTACTTGGTTCAGAGTAAGGAGTTGTTTCAGTTGAGGAAAAACTGCAGAAGAAAGCATCAAGAGAAGGTGTTCTCCAGTAGAGAATGGAAGAGTCAGAACCCTATTTCCCAAGCCCTAAGGAAATCATGGGGTCAAAGGTTATCAAGCAGCATTAAAAGACTTAGGCAGGTGGTGGACCTGGGCACCGTGTCACAGGGACACCGCATTTGTGACATTCTGGCCACAGGGGTGAGAGAACCATGCAACGGCAGGATCCGGCTGTCCCCACCCCAGTCCAGGGGTCATGGCTGCCCCCTCCCTGCTGCAGGTTCCCTAAGGAGCTCCAGGTCTCCGGATGGAAAGCAGATGAAGCCGCTGCCGCCTTTGTGTCCACCCTGAACTGTCCCCCTGACCTGCAGTGGAAGCTGGGACACACCCTGAGGGGGGGGTGTTTTGTCAGTTTCATTCTAAGGGGAGTTGACAGGTTGAAACAGACCTAAGAGTTGTGACTACATGTAATGTGGGTCCTGAAGGAACCTGTGTGGTCCTTCCTCCTGATCTAATGAGCTCTATTGCTCTGACATGGGTCATAGTTAGGACAGTTTAGCTCTGAGAATATTTTGGGGTCAACTGGAGGAATTTGGATATGAGGAATATGAGTCAGGCATTCGCAGAAAATTAAAGGTGGAGACAATTGCCCTAAAGAAAAAGCAATCACTGGTCTAGTGGTTAAGAGTCTGCCTACCAATGTAGGGGACATGGGTTCGATCCCTGCTCCAGGAAGATTCCACATGCAGAGGAGCAACTAAGTCCGTGGGCCACAGCTACTGAGCACATGCTCCAGAACCTGTGCTCCACAGAGAAACCACCGTAATGAGAAGCCCATGCACCAGAGCTACAGAAAACCCGCAAATAGCAACAAAGACCTGGTACAGACAAAACCGATTAACAAGAAAAAAGAAAGGCAACTGCAGAATTTAATTTGGACATATATCTACATGTCTATTTTTATTGTACATATACACACCTGTGTAACTATGTACGGGCCTCCCAGGTGGCACTAGTGGGAAAGAACCCACCTGCCAATGCAAGAGTCATAAGACTCAGGTTCAGTCCCTGGGTCTGGAAGATCCCCTGCAGGAGGGCATGGCCACTTATTCCAATATTCTTGCCTGGAGAATCCCATGGACAGAGGAGCCATTTGGGCTACAGTCCATCGGTGACTCAGAGTCAGACACAACTGAAGTGACTTAGCACACACCCATTATGTAGATATGATACACACACACAATATACATATATATAGGCGTGTGTGTGTGTGTGTGTATATACACACATATACCTTTTTAGGCCACAACAGCAGGAAACTGGAAAACTACAGGAAAAATAATTATTCCATGGAAGCTAAACAACATGCTAGTAAAAAAACAAAACAAAACAGTGGGTCAATGATGAAATCAAAAAGGAAATTTAAAAATCTCTTGAGACAAATGACATTGAAAACATAACCATGCAAAATCTATGCAATACAGCAAAAGCAGCCTAAGAGGAGCATTCGTAGTGACACAGGCTTTCCCAGAAACAACCAACCAACAAGCCCTGACATAGACAACCTGACCCACCACCTAAAGCGGAAGAAAAAAGAAGAAAGAAGCCTAAAGTCAGCAGAAGGAAAGAAATAATAAAGCTCAGAGAGGAAATAAATAAAATATACTTTTTCAAAGAATAAAATAAATAAAATCAAGAGCTAGTCTTTTGAAAGGATAAACAAAACAGACAAAGCTCTGGCCTGCTGTTCAAGGAGAAAAGCGAGAGGACCCAAATAAATAGATAAATAAGAATTCAACAAGAAGAAATGGAAAAAAATGGGAATTCCCTCATGGTCCAGCAGTTAGAACTCTGTGTTTCCATTTCAGGGGCACCAGTTCAATTCCTGGTCCAGGTACTAAGATCCCACATGCTGGACTTCCCTGGTGATCCAGTGGTTAAGAATCCATCTGCTAATGCAGAGAACATAGATTCAACCCCTGGTCCAGGAAGATCCCACATGCCACGGAGCGCCCAAGCCCATGAACCTCAGCTACTAGCCCACGTGCTGCAGCTACTAAAGCCTCCTCGCCTAGCGTCCACGCCCGGTAACAAGAGAAGCCACCGCGGTGAGAAGCCCACACGCTGCACGGAAGAGGAGCTCCCGCTCTCCACAACTAGACAAAGCCTGGGCACAGCAGCTAGGACCCAGCAGAGTCAAAAACAAATACAGTGAATAAACTTTCAGAGAAAGAGGAGAAATAGCAACGGCTATTACAGACATTTTTTAAAAATTAAGAGAATACTATGAACAATTATATGCCAACAGATTAGACAACCTAGAAGAAACAGACAAGTTTCTAGAAACATACAACCCATACAACAAAACTGAATCAGGAAGAAAGAGATAATTTGAATAAACCTATCACTAGAAGTGAATGGCACCCCACTCCAGTACTCTTGCCTGGAAAATCCCATGGACAGAGGAGCCTGGTGAGCATGGGGTCGCTGAGAGTTGGACACGACTGAGCGACTTCACTTTCACTTTTCACTTTCATGCATTGGAGAAGGAAATGGCAACCCATTCCAGTATTCTTGCCTGGAGAATCCCAGGGGCGGGGGAGCCTGTGGGCTGCCACCTATGGGGTCGCACAGAGTCCAACACGACTGAAGCGACTTAGCAGCAGCAGCAGCAGCAGAAGTGAAATAGGTTTTGCAATTTTCAAACTCTCTGCAAACAAAAGTCCAGGACTGATGGCTTCGCTGGGGAATTCTACCAAACATAAGGAGAACTTTTACTCATTGCTCTCACACTCTTCCAAAAAACTGAAGAAGAGAACACTCTCAAAGTCATTCTATGAGCCACGATCACCCTGATACCAAAACCAGATAAAACCACTCCAGAAAGGAAAACTACAGACCAACATCTTTGATGAACATAGATGCAAAAATTCTCAACAAAATACTAGTAAACCAAATCAAAGAGCATACACCATTATCAAGCTGGATTCATCCCAGCATCACAACGATGATTCAACATATGCAAGTCGATCAATGTGATACACCACATCAACAAAGGACAAAAGCCACATGATCATCTCAATAGATGCAGAAAAAGCATTTGGTAAAACCCAACTCCCACCCACAATAAAAACTCGTGTCAGTGAGTATAGAGGGATCACATCTCAACATAATTATAGCTACTTATGATGAATCTACAGTCAACATAACGCACAACACTGAAAAACCAAAAGCCTTCCCGCTAATCTGAAACAAGACATAGTGGCCCACTCCCACCACTGCTATACTACATTATATTGGGAGTCCTAGGATGAGACAGGATGAGGCAAGAAAGGAAATAAAAGACATCCAAATTGGAAGAGAAGAGGTGAAGTTGCCACAAATGCAGATGACATGCTACTATACAGAAAAAGCATCAAAGACTACACAAAAATACTGGAACTGACAAATGAATTCAGTGAGGTAGCAGAATACAAGATTAACATACAGAAATCTGTTGCATTTCTTTACCCTGACAATGAAATATCAGAAAGTGGAAAAAAAAAAAAGCCCTTTTAAAATTTCAACACAGACATCCCTTGCGATCCAGTGGTTAAGAATTCACCTTGCAATGCAGGGGACGAGGGTCTATCCCTGGTCAGGGAACTAAGATCCCACATACCTCAGAGCAACTAAGCCCACACGCAAGTACTGAGCCCTCACACTCCGGGCCTGTGAGCCACAATTAGAAAGCCGCAGCGGAGATTCTGCATGCCACAGCTAAGACCCAACACAGCCAAACACATAAATATTTAAACAAACAAAAAATTCCATCAAAAGATAAATGCCTTAGAAATAAATTTGACAAAGGAGGTGAAAATCTTAGATGCTGAGAACTATAAAATATTGACAAAGGAAATTGAAGGTGATTTAAAGAAGTGGAAAGATGTCCCATACTTTTAGATGGGAAAAATGAATATTGTTAACAATATTAATGTTGTAATATTTTGATAGCACCATCCAGAGATAAGGACATATATTTTTAATGAACACAGAGACATTGGGCTTCCCTGGTGGCTCAGATGGTAAAAAATCTGCCTGACAGTGCAGGAGACCTGGGTTCAATCCCTGGGTTAGGAAGATCCCCTGGAGAAAGGCATGGCAACACTCTCCAGTATTCTTGCCTGGAGAATCCCATGCACAGAGGAGCCTGGTAGGCTAAATCCAGGAGGTCAAAAAGAGTCAGATACGACTGAGCGACTAATACTTTCACTTTTCACACAGACATACATACATCTAGATAGGCACAGACAGAGATCTCATACCTTCCCTGCTTAAGTTTCAGAAAGCCTCTGTCCCTCTCCTACTTTTTTCTCTTCCTTTCTGTTTTAAACTCTACTAATTAAACAGTGGAAACAGTGTCAGACTTTATTTTGGGGGGCTCCAAAATCACTGCAGATGTTGACTGCAGCCATGAAATTAAAAGACGCTTACTCCTTAGAAGGAAAATTATGACCAACCTAGATAGCATATTCAAAAGCAGAGACATTACTTTGCCAACAAAGGTCCATCTAGTCAAGGCTATGGTTTTTCCTGTGGTCATGTATGGATGTGAGAGTCAGACTGTGAAGAAAGCTGAGTGCCAAAGAATTGATGCTTTTGAACTGTGGTGTGGAGAAGACTCTTGAGAGTCCCTTGGGCTGCAAGGAGATCCAATCAGTCCATTCTGAAGGAGATCAACTCTGGAATTTCTTTGGAGGGAATGATGCTAAAGCTGAAACTTCAGTACTTTGGCCACCTCATTCGAAGAGTTGACTCATTGGAAAAGACCCTGATGCTGGGAGGGATTGGGGGCAGGAGGAGAAGGGGACGACCGAGGATGAGATGGCTGGATGTCATCACTGACTCGATGGACGTGAGTCTGAGTGAACTCTGGGAGTTGGTGATGGACAGGGAGGCCTGGCGTGCTGCGATTCATGGGGTTGCAAAGAGTGGGACACGACTGAGTGACTGAACTGAACTGAATTGAGCTAAGGCTGTAGTCTCAGATGATGTGGGCTGTTTTACCTTTCAAGGACATACCAAGAGTTATAACTTTAAGGTTTCTCCTAGGAAATCGTTTACTCTCTCAGGGTCAGAATTTTGAAAAGGTGTTTTATCAAGCTGACTTTCTCGAAATGTCAAAAGAGCTCCCTCCTGGCCATTTAAGAGTTAAGAAATGTTCACGAGCGCTGGCTCTGTTCCAAATGTACGTGAAGCCAGATGGAGTTGGAGTGAGTGACTGCCCACCTGGGAGCTTTCCTCCTACAGGAAAGCACACACAACATTGACCAGAAGGAGGAATCCAGGACTGCTCTCCCCTAGGGGGCGCTGTCCCGTGCACGGCTTCCGAAAAGCACTCCCATTACTGTGACCCCAAAAATGGAGCCCTAACTTTCTCAGAAGGCCCCTGGGGTGCCTTATACACCTTCCCCTCCTGGAAGCCATTACTCTCAAATCATTATCTTCTAGGTGGAAAGCCCTTTTGGAAACCAATTATATTTGTTTTTCTTCTTAATCAGCGTACTCCATGGGATATGATTCCAAATATTAACAGTGATTGTCTCTCAGGAGGAAATTGAAGAATGGAGACGCAAACTTGCTTGTCAGTATTTTCCCTTTGAGCTTTACTTGAAGATTTTTTTACCTATTTTTAAACCACTTTTTAAACCCCTGATTGGATCCAATCAATTTTCATAATCTCATAGCAAACAGATTACATCAAAAAAATAATGTATTGCTATGGTGTGGGGTTTCTAAAATGTGAGGGAGTGAGTTGTTGGGCCGTGTCCAACTCTTTGCGACCCTGGGGACTGAGGTGGTTTCTAAGATCTGCTTCAGATTGCTCGGGGGGAGCAAGTGAGAGGGTGTAGCTATGAAAACAGATTGGCCAGGAGTGAACTGTTGGAGCAGGGTGCTCCTTCCATTCTTCCAATCTGGGACATGTTAGAAAACCTCGACAGTAAAAATTGCATTGAAAATGTACACGTTGAAAAGAAATTTGTCCTGTATAAGAGTCAATCCATGTCTCAGAATTCAGGGTCTCCCACCCAGACTGCTGATGGCCTCCCTTCCCCTTTCCTCCTCCATTTCCCATAGCACCGACCACCTTCCAACGCACGAGGTCATTTCCATGTTAAGTCTATGTTCATGATGGCCCATGTGAATCACAGTCTGATTTCATGCTTATTTCATTTGTTAAAAATGTTTTATTCTCTTCTACATTTGTGGAGAGGATTGGAGGGGAAGGGTGGCAGGGGAATTTTTTTTTTTTCCTTGGCCACAGTCCTTGGCATTCAGGGATCTTAGTTCCCTGACCAGGGATCAATCTCACCCCTGCTATAGCGGAAGCTCAGAGTCTTACCCCCTGGACTGCCAGGGAAATCCCAAGGGATTTTATTTTTTACTGATTTCCCAATAGTATCTAATTTGCTTATCATGGCTCCTATTCACCATGTCTCTCCTCCTAGAAGGTAAGTTCCATGTGGGCAAGAACCCAGGTCTAGTTTTACTTGCTGATAATGAAAATTATGCATGTAACCCCCCTTTTATTTTTATTGGATAGAGTCAGTATACAGATTAAAACCAAAGATTCTTGAGCGAGCCTGAGTGAAAGTCGCTCAGTCGTGTCTGACTCCTTGTGACTCCATGGACTATACGGTCCATGGAATTCTCCAGCAAGAATACTGGAGCCATTCCCTTCTCCAGGAGATGTTCCCAACCCAGGGATTGAACCCAGGTGTCCTGCATTTCGGGTGGATTCTTTTACCAGCTAAGCCACCATGGAAACCCACGAATACTGGAGTGGGTAGCCTATCCCTTCTCCAGCAGATCTTCCTGACCCAGGAATTGAACCAAAGTGTCCTGCATTGCAGGCAGATTCTTTACCAGCTGAGCTACCAGGGAAGTCCTCTGAGGCAGCCTGGTTAGGTTCAAATCCCAGCTCTGCCACCTGCTAGCCATGTGACCTTGGGCAGGTCACTTGGCCTCAGTTTTCTGAGCTGTGAAGTGGGGACATAGCCATATCTACTATTACCCTGATTGGTAATAAAAGACTCCATGAAAGAATCCACATGCCAACCAGGAGACATAGGTTCCATTCCTGGGTCGAGAAGATTCTCCTGGAGCAGGGAATGGCAGCCTACTTCAGTATTCTTACCTTGGAAATCGCATGGACAGAGGAACCTGGCAGGCTGCAGTCCATGAGATCACAGAAGAGTTGGATATGACTTACAACATGACTAAACAACAACAACAGCACTTATTTAGGGAGTCAAATAGAAATGCATTTGCTTTCTGCTGGAGCCTGTTTTCTCCTGTGCAATGGGATCTCTGAGTTAGTGATGTCAGATACTTAAAGGTGATAAGAATTTTATGCGACCTAATGAATAGGAAGCCTCCAACTCAGATGTCTGACCCAAATAACAGCAATTGCTCAGCACCAAAGGTCTTTTTTTTCCTTTTTAATGGCAAAGACCCAGAAGCAGAAGAGATTAAGAAGAGATGGCAAGAATACACAGAAGAACGGTACAAAAAAGCTCTTAATGACCCAGATAACCATGATGATGTGGTCCCTCACCTAGAGCCAGACATCCTGAAGTGTGAAGCAAAGTGGGCCTTAGCATTACTATGAACAAAGCTAGTGGAGGTGATGGAATTCCAGCTGAGCTATTTCAAATCCTAAAAGATGATGCTGTGAAAGTGCTGCGCTCATTATGTCAGCAAATTTGGAAAACTCAGCTGTGGCCACAGGACTGGAAAAGGCCAGTGTTCATTCCAATCCCAAAGAAAGGCAATGCCAAAGAATGCTCAGATTACCATACAGTTGCACATGCCAGCAAGATTATGCTCAAGTCCTTCAAACTAAGCTTCAGCAGTACATGAACCAAGAACTTCCAAATGTACAAACTGGATTTAGAAAAGGCAGAGGAATCAGAGATCAAATTGCCAACATACACTGGATAGAGTTGATATACAGATTAAAAGCAAGGATTCAAACTCAGGGAGATAGTGAAGGACAGGGAAGCCTAGCAATTCATGGGGTGGCAAAGAGTTGGACACAACTGAATAACAACAATTTATTTATTTATTTTTGGCGGTGCTGGTTCTTCGCTGCTGCGCACGGGCTTTCTCTAGTCTCAGTTTGCCAGCTTCCCCATTGCAGTGGTTTCTCTTGTTAGGGTGTGTGGGCTCTAGGGCACACGCAGACCTCAGTGGTTTCTCTTGTTAGGGTGTGTGGGCTCTAGGGCACACGCAGACCTCAGTATTTACTACACGTGGGCTCAGTAGTAGTGACGCTCAGGCTTAGTGGCGCTTAGGCGTGTGGGATCTTTCTAGACCAGGGATCAAACCGGTGTCCCCTGCACTGGTAGGTATATTCATAACCACTGGACCACCGGGGAAGCCCAGCACCAGGGGTCCTGCAACCTGGTTAGGGACACTCCAAGGGGTCACTGGTGGGGATGACCACGACAAGACTGACTACTTCAGCCAACCCCTCCCTCCTCCAGGGCTTTTCTTCAGTTGAGTAGCTACCCTGAGGTCCCAATACAGCCCAATGGAGGGATTTTCTGGAGATCACCCAGGGAGGAAAGGGAGGGGCAGGCTTGTAAGTACAGGCAGAGGGAGGAGGGGCAGGACAGTGAGAAGGGAGGGGAGGCAGAGAATGTGGAATGAGAAAGGGAGTGGGTGGTGGAGGGTGGTGCTGGGTAGGAAGAAAGGAGGGGCCAGAGAATAAAAAGGGCAGGTGTAGAGATGGGGGTACCTGAAGCTTGGTTGCCTACAAGGAGCAATGAGTGAGATGCAGGGTAGGGCTCCGGGACTGCACGGCCCCAGGGGGCACTGGTTGGGGGGCGGCTGTGGGGCGCCTGGTGGAGAGTGGAGGGGATGGGAGCCTGGCAAGGACAGCTTGGGAGTTTGGGGACTCAAGGACGTGGCTGGGGGTGATGAAGATAGGGAGGCAGCTGATGGGGTTTGGGGGAGTGACAGCCTTGAGGTGTGGCTGGTAGGGGCAGGGCTGGTGGAGGCTGGAGGTCATGGACACTCTGACGTCTTGACACGGGGTCTCCGGCAGCGGCAGCCTGGCCTGGCAAGGACGACCTGTGGGCCTCTGGGGGCCTGCCCACCAGTGTTGCTACTCCAGACACGGAACCCAAGGAGGTGCTGGACCTGAACCGACTGCCTAACGAGCTGCTCCGGGAGGTGCTGAGCTACCTGCCCCCAAGCACGCTGCTCCAGCAATGCCGCCCGGTGTGCCAGCGCTGGCGAGACGTGGTGGACGGCTGGGACCTGTGGCGGAGCATCCTGCCCTGGAAACACCCCGACCTGTGGCCCGTCATCCGCACCTGCCTGCCCCCTGCTGACGCCCCCGGGGCCTGCATCCTGGGCCGCTTCTGCGAGCGCAGACCCATAGGACGCAACCTCCTCCGGAACCCTCAGAGCTCTCGTGGCCTAGGTGGGAGCCCAGGAAAGGGCCCTTGTGGGAGCACGTGGGAGGACGCGAAAGGGGCAGGCACGGGAAAGACGAGAGGCCTGTACCACGTGAGTGGGCTGGCCGGGAACTCGGTCACCAACCTTTTTTTTTAATGGAAGGATTCTTGAACCGAATGGTGCTGAGCCCTGGGGCTGCCGGGGGTGCAGAGGAAAACGCGAGGGTGGGCCCGCTGATGGCCTGTAGACAGAGATGGCTCCTATCTTCCTCCAGGTGATGTCCCTGGTTCCCAAGGGTCAGGGCGGTGGTCGAGTACTTGTTTGGTTCTCATTGGCCTTGCTCCCTCTTTCCCAGGTGGTGTCAACAGAAGCAGGTGTTGGACCTGGAGAAGGAGGGTCTGTGGCGGGAACTCCTGGATAGTGGAAACATTGAGATCTGTGTCTCCGACTGGTGAGTGTCATGACGAAAACAGCCCTTTAGCTGAGCATTGGCCTTGGTTTGAGTGACTTCATGTAGGTCTCCTAACAGCCCCTTAGATAAGCAGGAAGGGAAATGACTTCATCACCATCAGAGCTTTAGTACTTAGCAACATCCTCTCCCTGAACCCTCTCTCAGCCCCCAAAGGGACCTGGATTGGAAGATGCCTGGTTGAATCCTAGCTGAGGACTTGGGTCCAACTAAGTCTTGTCTGTGAAGGAGATGCTCCTTGGTTCAGCAGGGGACAAGATAGAAGAGTTGTCTAAGAGGTCAGATTCTGGAACCAGACCTCTCACACTCAAATCCCAGTTTCCTGGCTTTGTGGCCTTGGACAAGTCACAGTGTGCCTCCATTTCCCTGTCTTCAGAAGACAGGGTTATATATCAGCCAGTTGTTTCAGTGGAGAAAAAGCTGTACAGAAGAGTGAGTTTTTAAAAAATATTTATTTGCTTTACTGTGCTGGGTCTTAATTCCAGCATGAGGGGCTGGCATGTAGGATCTAGTTCCCTGACCAGGGATCAAACCCACCCGCCCCCACTTAAGAATCCAGAGTCTTAGCCAATGGACCGACCACCAGGGAAGCCCCCGAGTCTTTATTTTACTGTATTATTTACTTATTTAAGGGTGTGCTGGGCCTTTGCTGCTGAGACTTACCTAGCTGTGGCGAGCAGGGGCTGCTCTCTGGTCGCAGGCGCAGGCCTCTCACTGTGGCGGGTTTCTCCTGTTGCAGGGCGTGGGGTCTAGAGCTCAGGCTCAGTAGCTGTGGTGCACAGGCTTAGTTCCTCCGTGGCATGTGGGCTTTTCCTGGATCAGGGAGCAAGCCCCTGTCTCCTGCATTGGCAGGCTGGTTCCTTACGCACTGAGCCACCGGGGAAGCCCTCACCCAAGTTTTTTACTAGGGCTTTATCATGTGTTAACCTCCAGATCAATTCATGTTCCATACTTCATCCTGAGTCACATTGTTGATCTGGAGTGGCTAGCCTCCATTATGTGACTGGTCAGCCCCAGCCATTTCATATTGACAGGCCATTTGTGTGTGTGTGTGTGAGTGACACAGAACAGTATGAAAGGTAAGTCAGAAGAACACAAAAATATATTAATACAGAATTAGGACAAAATACTACAGGAAGAAGTAGAATGGACATCTACAGAAGTGGAGTGTTATGAAGTCTCTGTGAAAGAGAGTTGTTTGTGTGTTTGTACAGCCTATTACTCTTGATTCTTGAAATTTTAATTTCTCACATCAAAACATAGCTCTTGATTTGGAGGTCGTTTCTTTGAATGTTGCTGGATAGCCCATCGCCGCTGTATTTAGGTGCCCCTGGATCCAGTTACACGACTGATAAAAAAATTGTACCTTAAAACATCACCACTATATACACCGGAAATGACATCTGAAATATATTATAGGATGAGAAATAAGACAATGGAAGGTGGTACCTTGAGGCTTCCCAGATGGCACCCGTGGTAAAGAACCTGTCTGCCAATGCAGGAGATATGAGACATGGGTTTGATCCCTGGGTCAGGATGATCCCCTGGAAGAGGGCATGGCAACCCACTCCTATATTCTTGTATGGAGAATCCCATGGGCGGAGGAGCCTGGAGGGCTACAGTCCACAGGGTCACAAAGAGTCGGACACAACTGACTTAGCACGCACATGCACCTTTAAGCCTGGGATTCTAGGTCATTCCTTCTGAAGTGAATGTGCAGACAGCTGGGAAGCGTGTTCAGTGCAGATGGATTCAGTTAGATATGCAGTGGGGTCAAGCTCCCCCGTGACACTGACGGTGCTAGTTCCCATGACAACATTTGGCACTTGTATGCCTGGCAAGCCCTTGCAGGTGAAGGCAGGCAAACCCCCAAAGAGATGGGGTGACCAGTTCAGGCTTCACAGTCTCCCTTCTGCCACAGGTGGTTCGATGACCGAGACGCTGACTGTTTGTATCGGCTAATTGTTCAACTTTTAGATGCCAACCAGGCCGTCCTGCATCACTTCTCTCCTTTGCCTTTTCCCAACGATCATTTGGGCAACGGTTTCTTCTTTGAGGTGAGTCTCTGAGAGGGCTGTGGGAAAGGACAGTGGAACCTGTGATGACCTATGGCTGCATTAACAAATTGCCCCGGAATTTGGTTGCTTAGTATCAACAGCAGCCATCTTATCTCCTCTCATAGTTTCTATGAGGACGATTTTGCTGGGAGTTTCTGGTTCTGGTCTCATTCAGACACTGGCTGGAGCTAAAGGGCAGGGTGGCCTGTGAGTGTGCACACAGCAGCTGGTGGCTGGCCAAGCAGCTCTTGGTTTAGTCTCAGAGCTTGGCCATGGGATCCCCCTGCATGGTCTAGTTGGGCTTCCTCATAGCATGGCGGCTTCGGGGCAGGCAGCTGCTTCCTGGTGGCTCAGGGCTCCATGAGGCTGCTGGAGAAACCAGCAGAAGCTGCACTGCCTCTGTGATCCTGCTGTGGAAGTCACTTGGTGAAAGTCACTCAGCAACACTCCCACCACACTCTTGGTTACAAGATTCATAGGGGTGGGAATTAGACTCCACCCCTGGGTGAGGAGTGGCATGATTCTAGAAGGATGTGTGGAAGTAGAGACCTTGTTGCAGCCATCTATAGGTAATAGATGGCTGAAGGCCCCCAACTCAGCTTTTGAGGGGAAGGCCATGGCAGAGTGGGACTTAATCTCTTTTTCTGTCTACAGGTCAACCACGTGTTCTCCAACCTCAAGAAAGGTTCCGCTTTGTGTCTTTTGAACACTGGGTCCGGGACTTTGAGTTCTCGTGTGAGCAGCACGGAGACTATCCATTACACTCAAGTATGACCGTGCGGGTCCGTCAGGCACTACCCGACCATGCTTCAGGCTCTGGGATCCTTGGCTGAGCCGTCTCAGCATTAGGGACTTGTAGCTCCTGGTCTCTGGGGATCTCATGAATCCAGTTGAAGTTTCTAAGGGGCCCTGTCTTCAGGTTCTGGAAGCTACCGGAAGGACGTTCTTACATCAGATTTACTGGTTGCCACTGCTCTAAGGCAGGCACTGTTCTAGTAAGCGGAGACGCACGGGTGAAGACAGAGAAATGGGGAGAGGGCTCTTCACCCTGCCCCCACGCCAGGCCCTCTGGTTCAGCCCCTGTGCCCTGTGTGCCCTTGCTTCCTTCTGGTTCTGCTGCAGAGGCTTCTTTGGTCTTGTGCAGAAAGCCCTCTCCTCATGTCTGAACTAGAAGCTCATCCCTATGGCTAAGAAAATCTCAGCCCCCATTGGTGATGAACTTAACCTCATGGGGTTTCAAGACTGGGACCAGGACTCAGAGCAGGAAGTCAAACTGCCTCAAAAACTGTTTGGAGACAGAGGGTTCTGCCCACCCTATGAACAATGATGTGGTCCCGTGAGTCCAACCCTAGCCTGGGTCTCACAGTGTATAAAATTATTTTGTTACATTTTGAAATCCTTTTCAAATATGGAGAGAATAAATCAAGAACATATCTGCCAATCATAGGTAATAAATGTAATATAATCTTGCCAAAGTGTCTCAGCGGTTTTTAATAGCAATACAGTGTTACAGCCTGGGTGACTACTGGATTCAGAGTAAGGAGCTGATTCAGTTGAGGAAAAACTACAGAAGGAAACATCTAGAGAAGGTGTTCTCCAGGGGAGAGAATGGAAGAGTCAGAACGGGGCAGGAGGAGAAAGGGACGACAGAGGATGAGATGGCTGGATGGCATCACTGACTCGATGGACATGAGTTTGAGTGAGCTCCGGAGTTGGTGATGGACAGGGAGGCCTGGCGTGCTGTAATTCATGGAGTCGCAAAGAGTCAGACATGACTGAGCGACTGAACTGAACTGAATGAAATCATGGGGTCACAGGTTATCAACCAGGGTTAGAAGCCTTAGGCAAGGCAGTGGATATGGGCACAGTGTCACAGTGACACCACATTTGTGACATTCCGGTCACAAGGATAAGAGAGAAGCTTGCAACGGCAGGATCCAGCTGTCCCCACCCCAGTCCAGGGGTCATGGCTGCCCCCTCCCTGCTGCTGGATCCCTAAGGAGCTCCGGGTCTCCGGATGGAAAGCAGATGAAGCCGCTGCCGCCTTTGATGTGTCCACCCTGAAGTGTCCCCACCTGCAGTAGAAGCTGGGACACACCCCAAGGGGAGGGTGTTTTGTCAGTTTCATCCAAAGGGGAATTGACAGGTTGAAACAGACCCGAGAGTCAGGACCACATGCAGTGTGTGGTCCTGCAATAGATACTGGTTCAGACTCAACTCTGGAGGATATTTTTGGTTCCACCGGAGGACTTTGGATAGAAGGAATATGAGACAGGAATTTACAGGAAGGGAAAGATGGAGACCATTGCCTGAAAAATAAACATATTATTTAATTTTCACATATATACTCTTACGTGTTATATTATACCTATATGCATATTTGTAGGTGTGTGTATCTATATGCCAAATTTAATATGTGTGTATGTGTGTGCTAAGTCATTTCAGTCATGTCCAGCTCTGTGTGACCCCATGAACTGTAGCCTGCCAGGCTTCTCTTTTCATGAGATTCTCCAGGCAAGAATACTGGAGTGGGTTGCCATGCCCTCCTCCAGGGGATCTTCCCAAACCAGGCACTGAACTAGCATCTCTTAGGTCTCCTGCATTGGCACGTGGGTTCTTTACCACTAGTGCCACCTGGAAAGCCTCAGTTAAACTTATACACATGCTTATTTAAATATATTTCCTTGTATTTGTATTATGGATTACCTTCTGGATATCCTGAAGAAGGAAAGGCAACCGACTCCAGTACTCTTGCCTGGAAAATTCCATGGATGGAGGAGCCTGATAGGCTACAGTCCAAGGGGCCGCAAAGAGTTGGACATGACTGAGCCACCTCACTTCACTCTTGGATGGATCTATTCATCACAAGGATATGAACCAAAGCATTACAGGCTTACTGCAGGGGTGAACAGTGGATAGAAGTTACTTCTGTACTTACTCATTTTGCATATCTGAATTTCTCATTTTCTGTATGTGTGTGTAGGAATGCTGTGTTACAGACAAATATGAAGCATCCTCCAGTGCAATTTCCCTTCACTTTCAGATATAACCACTTTTAGAAGACATCTTGGCTGACAGGGGTTTAAAATCTTGTTTGGAGAATTTTGTATACAAGCAAATGTAGAGAGAAGAGTATTGTTATTTCCATGTCACTTTCTATTACCCAGAAACAGTTTCAGCTTAGGGCCAGTCCTCAATTCGCACCCTTCTCTTTATACTTTTAATGTATATTTTAATATTTTATTTTATTTATTTTTTAATTAGAGGAAAATTGCTTTACAATGTTGTGTTGGTTTCCGCCATACAACTACAAATCAGCCGTAATTATACATATATCTCCTCCCTCTTGAGCCTCCCTCTCCTCCCCCATCCCACCCCTCTAGGTGATCACAGAGCTCCAGGCTGGGCTCCCTGTGGTATGCAGCAGCTTCTCACCAGCTATCTATGTTACACATGGCTGTGTATATATGTCAATGCTGTTTTTTCCATTCGTTCCACTCTTTCCTTCCCCTACTGTGCGCACAATTCTGTTTTATCTGCATCTCCATTCCTTCTCTGCAAATAGGTTCATTAATACCATTTTTCTAGATACTGTTAAGATATATATATATATGCATCACTATGTCATCTTCCCTGGTGGCTCAGAGGTTAAAGCGTCTGCCTCCAGTGCGGGAGACCTGGGTTTGATCCCTGGCTCGGGAAGATTCCCTGGAGAAGGAAATGGCAATCCACTCCAGTATTCTTGCCTGGAGATCCCGTGGACAGAGAAGCCTAGTAGGTTACAGTCCACGGGGTCACAAAGAGTCGGACACGACTGAGTGACTTTACCTTACCTTTTCTCTTTCTAATGTACTTCACTCTATATACAGATTCTAGGTTCATCCACTTCACCAAAACTGCCTCAATTTTGTTATATATATATATATATATATATATATATATATATACACACACACACAGACCGTTTTGTAAGTCTTTATTGAATTTGTTATAATATTGTTTTTGTTCTGTGTTTTGGGTTTTTGGCCATGAGGCATGTGGGATCTTAGTTCCCTGACCAGGGATCAAACCCACACCTTCTGCGTTGGAAGGCGAAGTCTTAACCACTGGACCATCAGGGACGTCCAAATTTTTTTTTTTTTTTTTTTTTTTCTTTTTTGGCACAATTTCAAACTTAAAGAGAAGTTGTAGTTACCGAAGAGGATTTTTCCACCCAAAATATTTAGCACATTTACAGCTGGATGGACTATCACCTTTAGTGTGTATTTCCTGCAACCATTAGACTGAAGAGGTCGCACTGATTAAATAGCTACCTGATGAAATAACAGAAAAGGGGTAACATAGCTTGGCCTCTCCTTCTAAAGAAGTGTGTCTCAGGAGTGAGTCCAACTGTATGCTGAGACCCCCAAGTCCTTCTGGCAAATATGCAGCCATGGGGGTGGTCTTGGGGACACACAAACACATGCACAGGGGTGGTAGGGGTGGCATTGCTAGAAAGATCCTGGCTACCTAAACTACGGCGTATCTGTTAAAAGGAGGGGGGGTGGTGGGTGGAATGGGGAAACCCCAGTGCCTGGTGGCCATGGAGTTGCTCATGCTTTGAAACAGCTGAGCTGCTCTGTTTGATCTGAGTCCCTTTAAAACCGAGTTCCCCTAACAACTCTATGATTGACCTCTCTATCCAAAATTTGATTTCTTGTCCCACAATGTTCCCCCCAAGATTGCAGGGTGTCAAAGAAAGGGGGGAATGAAACGCAGTAGGATCCTCCTGGGTAAATAGCCTTTCCAAGACCCCCATTTTTTGTTTGTAGGAAACAGGCTTCAGCCTCCTAGACTGTCCCTGAGTTCTAATGAAAGAAATTTAACATATTTCCATCTAGGGAAGACTTTCTGGCTTATATATGATGCAAGTGAGACTTGAACCCAGCCAAAACCCAGAATGAATCCATGGTCTTTTAACAGATCATACCTGGTCTCAGGAGTTAATGAAGGTCAGGTCCTTGATATCTCATTGCAGAAAGAATTCAGTCAGAAACTACGTAGTAGGTAAGAAGTAGATTTATTTCAGAGAAGGCAATGGCACCCCACTCCAGTACTCTTGCCTGGAAAATCCCATGGGCAGAGGAGCCTGGTAGGTCACAGTCCATGGGGTCGCGAAGAGTCAGATATGACTGAGCAACTTCACTTTTACTTTTCACTTTCATGCATTGGAGAGGGAAATGGCAACCCACTCCAGTGTTCTTGCCTGGAGAATCCCAGGGACGGGGGAGCCTGGTGGGCTGCTGTCTATGGGGTCACACAGAGTCGGACACAACTGAAGCGACTTAGCAGCAGCAGCAGCAGATTTATTTAGAGAAAAACACATTCCACAGACAGAACATGGGCCATCTTAGAAGGAGAGAGGCCCCAAAATATGGTGTGGTTAGATTTTACAGACTGGGTAATTTCATAGGCTGCTGGATGGGACGTTATTTGGGGGGAAGAGATGGAGATCTCCAGGAACTAGACCACCACTCACTTTTTGACCTTTTATGGTTGGCCTCAGAACTGTCGGGGCTTCTCTGGTGGCTCAGACAGTAAAGAATCCGCTTGCAGTGCAGGAGACCCACGTTCGATCCCTGGGTCAGGAAGATGCCCTGAAGGAGGGCATGGCAACCCACTCCAGTATTCTTGCCTGGAGAATCCCCATGGGCAGAGGAGCCTGTGGGCTACAGTCCATGGGGTCGCAAAGAGTCGGACATGACTAAGCAACTAAGCTCAGCACACACAAAAGAGAATAGCTTTACTGCTTTGCTGGCAAGGGGGGACCACAGCAGGCTCTGCTGTGCTTAATCGCTCAGTCATATCTGACTCTTTGCGACCCCATGAACTGTAGCCCACCAGACTCCTCTGTCCATAAGATTCTCCAGGCAAGAATACTGGAGTGGGTTGCCATGCACTCCTTCAGGGGATCTTCCCCATCCAGGAATCCAACCGAGGTCTCCCGCATTGTAGGTGTCTTCTTTACCACCTGAGCCAGCAGGGAAGCCCACAGCAGACTAATGCCCTCAAAACCGTGTGTCCCAACATGGGGAAGATAGTGAAAGCTTTTACAGCAATTGTTCAGAGAAGGCATTATCAGATGGTGGACCTTCTTCTGATGGGCTGGTGGTGAGGTAAGCAGGAGTCAGCATCATCAACCTTCATGTCCAACTGGTCTGGGGTCAACATGCTTGTGGGCAGCATAGACATTAATCATTAACGTCTCCCACCTGGAGGGGATTTCAGTATCTGCAAAATAGCTCAAAGATACTGTTGTGTGTATATCCATTGATGGAGAAACAGGACCTTGCCCCAAGGCTGCTCTTGGCTGTTTGTTTCTTCCTGATCTTGCATTCCCTCCCTTATTAACAACTGATTGAACTTGCCCATTGGAACTCAGGGAAGGTCATGGGGGCTGAATGAAGGTTGTCTCCTGTAATCAAAGAAATGAGGGACACAGAAAGGCCTCAGGAGCCCCATGGTATCATTGCGCTGGGAAACCAAAATATTCGCGTGACTTGCTTTATTGAGATATTCACTTTGTTTGCAGTGGTCTAGAACTGAACACACAAAATCTCCAAGGTCTGCCTGTATTCCTTTGCTTTAACCATCCCAGAGCCAGTGGCAAGCAACTAGAAACACATCAAGAGTCAAAAGCCCGCTTAAATCATGCTGATGGCCCATTCCAAACTATTTCCCCTGTCCTGTCTTTCAGTTCAGTTCACTTCAGTTCAGTCGCTCAGTCGTGTCTGATTCTTTGCGACCCCATGAACTGCAGCACTCCAGGCCCCCCCCCGTCATCACCATCTCCTGGAGTTCTCTCAGACTCATGTCCCGATATCGAGTCAGTGATGCCATCCACCATCTCATCCTCGGTCGTCCCCTTCTCCTCCTGCCCCCAATCCCTCCCAGCATCAGGGTCTTTTCCAATAAGTCAACTCTTTGCAGAAGGTGGCCAAAGTACTGGAGTTTTAGCTTCAGCATTAGTCCCAGGACTGATCTCCTTTAGAATGGACTGGCTGGATCCCCTTACAGTCCAAGGGACTCTCAAGAGTCTTCTCCAACACCACTGTTCAAAAGCATCAATTCTTCAGTGCCCAGCCTTCTACACAGTCCAACTCTCACATCCATACACAACCACTGGAAAAACCATAGCCTTGACTAGACGAACCTTAGTCAGCAAAGGAATGTCTCTGCTTTTCAATATGCTATCTAGGTTGGTCATAACTTTTCTTCCAAGGAGTAAGCATCTTTTAATTTCATGGCTGCAATCACCATCTGCAGTGACTTTGGAGCCCCCAAAAATAAAGTCTGACACTGTTTCCACTGTTTCCCCATCTATTTCCCATGAAGTGATGGGACCAGATGCCATGATCTTCGTTTTCTGAATGTTGAGCTAAAGTCAACTTTTTCACTCTCCTCTTTCACTTTCACCAAGAGCCTTTTTACTTCCTCCTCACTTTCTGCCATAAGGGTGGTGTCATCCGCATATCTGAGGTTATTGATATTTCTCCTGGCAATCTTGATTCCAGCTTGTGTCTCTTCCAGTCCAGCGTTTCTCATGATGTACTCTGCATAGAAGTTAAATAAGCAGGGTGACAATATACAGCCTTGACGTACTCCTTCTCCTATCTGGAACCAGTCTGTTGTTCCATATCCAGTTCTAACTATTGCTTCCTGACCTGCATACAGGTTTCTCAAGAGGCAGGTCAGGTGGTCTGGTATTCCCATCTCTTTCAGAATTTTCCACAGTTTATTGTGATCCACACAGTCAAAGGCTTTGGCATAGTCAATAAAGCAGAAATAGATGTTTTTCTGGAACTCTCTTGCTTTTTCCATGATCCAGCAGATGTTGGCAATTTGATCTCTGGTTCCTCTGCCTTTTCTAAAACCAGCTTGAACATCTGGAAGCTCATAGTTCACGTATTGCTGAAGCCTGGCTTGGAGAATTTTGAGCATTACTTTACTAGCATGTGAGATGAGTGCAATTGTGCGGTAGTTTGAGCATTCTTGGCATTGCCTTTCTTTGGGATTGGAATGAAAACTGACCTTTTCCAGTCCTGTGGCCACTGCTGAGTTTTCCAAATTTGCTGGCACATTGAGTGCAGCACTTTCATAGCATCATCTTTCAGGATTTGAAACAGCTCAACTGGAATTCCATCACTTCCACTAGCTTTGTTCGTAGTGATGCATTCTAAGCCCCATTTGACTTCACATTCCAGGATATCTGGCTCTAGGTGAGTGATCACACCATCGTGATTGTCCGAGTCATGAAGCTCTTTTGTGTACAGTTCTTCTGTGTATTCTTGCCATCTCTTCTTACTATCTTCTGCTTCTGTTAGGTCCATACCATTTCTGTCCTTTATCAAGCCCATCTTTGCATGAAATGTTCCCTTGGTATCTCTAATTTTCTTGAAGAGATCTCTAGTGTTTCCCATTCTGTTTTTTTCCTCTATTTCTTTGCATTGGTTGCTGCGGAAGGCTTTCTTCCGTCCGAGGAGTGGCGGCTGTGTGGGTGCAGGAGGGCCTAGAGGAGCTACTGCACGTTCAAGGTCAGGAAGAGCGGCCGTGAGGAGATACCCCTCGTCCAAGGTAAGGAGCAGCAGCTGCGCTTTGCTGGAGCAGCCGTGAAGAGATACTCCATGTCCAAGGTAAGAGAAACCCAAATAAGATGGTAGGTGTTGCAAGAGGTGTCAGAAGGCAGACATACTGAAACCATAATCACAGAAAACTAGTCAATCTAATCACATGAACCACAGCCTTGTCTAACTCAATGAAACTAAGCCCTGCCTTTACTGTGTTCTTAGTCACTCCTTCCCATGTTTCACTCTGCAACCCCATGCAATCTGCAACTCCTCTGATTCCATGGGATTTTTCAGGCAAGAATCCTGGTATGGGTTGCCATTTCTTCCTCCAGAAGATCCTCCTAACCCAGGGACAAACCTGTGTCTCCTGCATTGCAGGTGGATTCTTTACCTGCTGAGCCATCAGGGGAGCCCATCTTCCCTGAGGAAACTCCAGTAAAGGTTGTGATCTAAGCCTTTCCCTGGGTCCTATCTCCGATCCCCTTGACCACACTGTGTCCTTCCCAAGTGGCCCTGTGTGACACACCTACGGTTTCTAGGACCTGTGAGTACAATAAACTTGCTTTTCCTGAGCCTCTCCGCTGTCTCCTCTTGTGGCTTCAATGGACTGACCATCTCCTGAAAGGACACAAAACAATAAAATACCATTAGGCAGTTAGAATAGGAAACAGGAGTCCAAAATGGCGGTGGCTAAAAGACAAGGAAGGGAAAAGCCCGCGAAAATAGAACAAAGGAAGGTTAAAGGAAGGTCCGAGGACCTGAGTGAGGACCTCAGGTAGAACAAACAGCACTCCTGGCTGAGCCCAATTTGCACAAAGCAGGCCCAGGGGAGGAAAAAACATAGAAAAGAGGAGCCAAAGGGCTCTCTCTCTCTCTTTCTCTCTTTCTCTCTCTCTTTCTCTCTCTTCTGTGCTCTGGCACGCTCCCCCACTCTCTTCTCTTTATGTCTTTGGGTTGGCATGCCCTCATGCCTCAAGGATGGATTCTCCTGCTATTTTCTAAATAAAATAGAGCTGTAACACGGAGCTGTAACGCTGAGTTGTGTAACAGCTATAACACGGTCTGTCCAAGACCCAAGAGCTGTGATGCACCAAGAGCTTTAATGTCCGTCACTCCAAATCTTTATTGTGATGAGACAGAACCGAGGAGAATACACTCGCCTGACAATACCATAGGCTTTTGTAATGTACACTAAAGAACCCTTCTGGATCAAGGAAAACAGAAAAAACAAGTGTGTGTGTGTGTGTGTGTGTGTGTGTTTGTGTGGTGGGGGTGGTGTAGGAGGGTGACAGAGGGGGAAGGAGAGGGACTTCCCCGGTGGTCCAGTGGTTAAGAATTCACCTTCCAATGCAGAGGACATGGATCCAATCCCTGGAGCAGAACTAAGATCCCACATGCCAGCTTGTGGACCACAAAAGCTAGAGACGCCCACGTGCCACAATTAAGACCAGTGCAGCCAAATCAAAATTTGTGCGACACTCCCTTGTTTTTGTCACTAGCAGAAGGATTGAAATGTAAACTGTTTGCGTATCTCCATAAATAATTATTTTTGCTATGTGTGTAGGCTAAGTCACTTCAGTTGTGCCCGATTCTTCAACCCCATGGACTATAGCCCGCCAGGCTCCTTTGTCCATGGGATTCTCCAGGCAACAATACTGGAGTGGGTTGCCATGCCCTCTTCCAGGGGATCTTCCCACCCTGGGATCAAACCCACATCTCTCATGTCTCCTGCATTGGCAGGCAGGTTTTTTACCACTAGCAACACCTGCGAAGCCCCGAAGTGTCTTCAAATACTGCCAAATGTCTCCTGGGAGGGCGAAGTCACCCCAGTTGAGAACCATTGTCCTGGGTGAACCACTTAACTTCCAAGAACTTCCCCCTGTACATAATATTGCCAGTAACAGTACTTACCTGGTATATCTTCACTATGCACCATATCTACCCACGGAACAGCAGGCACCTGCATGTTAGACTGTGTTAACACGTGTGTTATGCTTGGAATAAGGCCTGCTATAGAGGGACAGGTGTCAGATGATTGTAATTAGTATCATTATGTTGTTATTATATGTAATTAGAGACACACCCTTAGTGCTTAGAAGCTACTTTAACGCCTCTCAGCCACCTTGAACAAGTTCCTGTCTCTGAGCCTGTTTCCTTATGTGAAAGATTCTGTTCTGCTTTCTTGAGCATCCCCAGGGATTTCCCTCATAGCTCAGTGGATAAAAAATCCAACTGCAATGCAGGAGACCCGGGTTTGATCCGTGGGTTGGAAAGATCCCCTGGAGAAGAGAATTGCCAGCCACTCCAGTATTCTTGCCTGGGGAATCCCATGGACAGAGGAGCCTGGTGGGCTACAGTTCATGGGGTCACATACAGTCGGACACGACCTACCTCTGTCTCTCTTTTGCTCCTTTTCAAGACTTCCTCACCACCTCCCATAATCAAAAGGACACACAGGATGCTTCTGAGGCCCCACTCCAGTGCTCAGCAATGACTGGGCTGCTATTAAAAAATGCAGATGTCATCTTTGTCCTACTGTGGCAGCCTTGTTACTTGCCAACCATCCCCTTTCCTCACTGGACCTTCGTTGCTGTGCTCCAGCTTTCTCTAGTCACGGCGAATAGTGTCTACTCTGGGCTCGGTGCACAGGCTTCTCACTGCAGTGACTTCTCTTGTGCAGACTGGGCTCTGGGGTGTGCAGGTTTCCCTAGTTGCGGCTCGTTGGCTTACTGGGATTTTTCTGCACGTGGGATTTTCCTAGATGAGGGATCAAACTGATGCCCCCTGTATTGCAAGGCAGATTCTTTTAACCAGTGGACCACCAGGGAAGCCCAGAACTGCAATTTTAAAATATACTTATTTTTATTTCTTTGACTGCACCTGGTCTCAGTGGTGGCGTGGAGGATCTTTGATCTTTGTAGCAGCATGCAGGATCTTTGGTTGGGGCATGAGAACTCTTAGTTGCACCCTGTGGGGTCTAGTTCCCCAACCAGGGATGGAACCTGGGCCCCCTGCACTGGGAAAGCAGGATCTTAGCCCACTGGGCCACCAGGAAAGCCCCCACGATATTTTTTTAGATGCAGCCACGGGCCAGCCTCAGGAGGCAGACATAATACTCTTTGTTGGATGCTGGCTTCTGCAGGAAGGCGGCCACGTAGCCCCATTCTCCGCAGGGGACACCCTCCGTTCCCATTCCTTCCTGCCTCCATGTGTAGTTATAGCACCTGCAACTGAGGCCACCACCTTGAAGGATAAAAACCAATGTACTGAGGATGGTGAAGGGGAAGGAGAGACAGCCAGGCTCCTTGAGGACATAATTAAAATTACTGTACCCACCCTGGGGCTGGTGAGGGCAGGGGGCAGGCACTCACTGGCAGCAAGCAGCAGAGCGGTCCCAGAAGCTGGATCGGAGGGGCTGTCTCCCCCAGGTGTCATTTCCATGGTGCCTCGGATCCTGGCCATCCTCTGCAGGAGTAGAGGCCACCCAGCAGCCTATTCACCCCTGCTCCGTGCTCGCATACCCTGGCTGCCCTCAGTGCCTGTCCCTGCCAGTTTTCCATGCTGGGTCAGCAGACTTGAACTTTTCCCTAACCCAGCATAGCCATCCCTGGAGGGATCCCCAGGGGTCCCACCTCCCCGTGGTCTCCCCAGTCATCAGCATCTCCCCACTCCAGTCACTTGAGCCATCTCTGACTGCCATGTGGTCAGCCCAGCCTGAGCTCCCCGACTCTCCAGGGCAGTATAAGCCCAAAACAAGTTTCAGAGAGGTAGAACCCAGAATAGTGGTTTACAAATTTCTGGCCATGACTTATGACAAGTCATAATTAGCACTTTGTTTTGAAATGAAATACAATAAAAAATTGATTTTTCCAGAGTACACGATATATTTGTTGTTGTTCATTCACCAAGTCATGTCTGACTTGGCATATAGTAAGGGTAAATAGCTGCAAGAAATTCTGTGTACTGATTGCTATGGAGAATGTATTTCATACTCAGACTGTGGTTACAACATTTGGAAGGATATTGTGCCTTGAAGTCCACAGCACATGCCTGGAAAGAATTAATATCAGGCCCCTCTAAACCTTTTGCTCAGGCCATTCTCAGGAAAAGTTCCTTTTGTTTAACTAGACACTCAAATCAGAGACCCTGGCCTCATTCTGGATTCCTCTCTCTCTGGTCTCTCCACCCAGCCCAACAGAAAATCCTGTTTCTTCCCTTCAAAATACATGTAGAGTAGAGTAGAAACTAGTATTATTTTATAAAGCAATTATACTCCAATAAAATTTTTAATAATAGTAATAAACACATACATTTAATTATTTATTACCATTTAAATCGATGTTTTCGAACTGTGGTGCTGGAGAAGACTCTTGAGAGTTCTTTGGACAGCAAGGAGATCCAACCAGTCAATTCTAAAGGAAATCAACCCGGAATATTCACTGAAGAACTGATGCTGAAGCTGAAGCTCCAATACTTTGGGCACCTGATGTGATGAGCCGACCCATGAGAAAAGATCCTGATGCTGGAAAAGATTGATGGTAGGAGGAGAAAGGGACGACAGAGGATGAGATGGTTGGATAGCATGACCAACTCAATGGACATGAGTCTGAGCAAACTCTGGGGGATAATGAAGGACAGAGAAGCCTGGCGTGCTACAGTACATGGGGTCACAAAGGGTCGGACACGACTCAGCAATGGAACAACAACCATCTCAAACACACTTGAGATGATTAATTTTAAATATATATATGCAGAATCAGCCCCACCTCTGCCACCACCTTGCTCTAGTCCTGGGCAGGATTGCCTCTTACCTTGATTAGGAGTCATCTAGTTTGGAGACAGCAAGATCCAGGAAGGCACTCCGCACATAGCAGGTGCCGCATGCTGGAGGTGCTCGTGTCTGGGCTGACTGAACCACCTCCTCACCCCTACTCAGTGAGGGTGGAAGGAGCAGGGCTGGGCTGTGAGCTTGCTTGGCCAGCATCCTTCCACTGTCCCTCTCCACCATCACCCCCCATAAGAGCCTGTTCTCTGATCTTCCTCCCTGTTGGCCCTTTGCATCCCCCTCCAATCTGAGTCCAGAGAATTCCTTGGCAGTCTGATGGTTAGGACTCAGCACTTTCACTGGCCATTGCCCAGACTCAGTCCCTGGTCCCAGAGTTAAGATTCTGCAAGCCACGTGGCATGGTCAGAAAAAAAAGAAAAAAGAACACATAGAAAAAAGAATTTGAGTCCAGCTGCTCCCTCCACACCCAGGCTGGATAATTCCAGGTTGGTTGCACTCTCCTCACATTCCCATCCTATAGACAGGAGAGCTGATCTATCCCAGGGATAGTCTCCAAATTCCTGATCCCCGATCCCTGGGGAACCTTAAGACATCCTTGTTCATCTCTGCGTCACAACCCTGACTTCAGCCTGGCCAGGAGCAGAGCCAGGCAAAGGGATGCTGAGTGATACCATTAAACACTGGACATCATTTAACTCCCTCCAGGGGCTGTGGCCAGGCCTGACAGCAAGACTCAGGAAAGAATGCAGAGTAGACAGCTGGGCAGTAGACAGACCAGCTGATGCCAATCCAAGCGGTAAGCAACCCTGGGTAGCCTTGCAGACTTCCTCTGATTTCACTGGCTGTGAACTGGTACTCATGAGAGGGAACGGTACACCCTGACCTGGGACAATAGCCAGGGGACCAGAACTTGGGAGCCTGTGAAGCCACCTTGTTTGGGTAACTTTAAAAAGGACCCTGTGGATTTTTTCATAACCAGTAAGTCAGAGCTCTCGTTCTTGTTCCAGCCCCAAATTTCTGGCTACAAATCAATCTCGCCACACTAATAAAATTTTCCTTAAGAATGTTTTTTAATGCCCAGTTGTAAGAAGGCTTACAATTACATAGAGAAAGCCAATGGAGCCCACAGAATTTATACTTTCATGTTATGCTTAAGAATCATCTGGGATATTCAGTATTTAATATATTTGAAATGTTTAAGAGAATTTGGCATAAAAATGGGACAAACGTGTCCTGTAAATGTCAGTCTTCCAACGTAACATGTATTACTGAGTAATTCATTATTTTAGACTTGTAATTTTTCACTGAAATGTGAAAGGGCATTTTTCAAAGTGAGTAAATGGTGCTAGAATATTTAAAAGATCTTGATATGCTTGTAATTTATTATATGAGTTAAGAACCTGGGGAGGTTGTGCTTTTTAGAAGCTTCTGTTGAGTGGGCAAAGAAAATTGAGATGTGTTAAAATGTGTGAAAGCAGAACACTTAAGGAAATTTAATTAACTCAAATTCTAAATAGGATGTGAAGCTGTTATAACTGGACTTGATTGAACATTAATCAAAGACCTCCCTGAAAGTGCCCATTAAAATGATTGGATTTAAATAAGGACCTACTGTAGAGCACAGGGACCTCCATTCAATACTCTGTAAATCCCTATGTGGGAAAAGAATCCTAAACAAGAGTGGATATATGTATATGCAAACTGATTCACTTTGCTGTATACCTGAAACTAACACAACATTGTAAATCAACTATACTCCCAAAAAAATGTTTAAATAAATAAAAAAAAAGTTTAATGAATTTATAAATAGAATAATATTTGGAAATAAAAGTTTGAAGCTAAAAGAGGACTATATTTTTAATTGGTAGAGTTAAAGTATTGAAGATTAACTTAAAACATGAAGTAATTGATCTTTTCCATCCACAAACGTCTTCCCAATGACACCAGAACACTTCTGGACCCTCTGTCCTCTGCTGGTAAGAAGCCACCCCACCTCACTGGTGGTGGTTGTTTTCGTTGCTCAGTCGTGTCTGACTCTGTGACCCCATAGACTGTAGCCCACCAGGCTCTTCTGTCCGTGGAATTTCCAGGGCAAGAATACTGGGAGTGGGTTGCCATTTCCTTCTACATGGCCACTTACTGGTGTACGTTACTAATTTTCACTTAGAGAAATGGTGCAAGACACAGCCACTTTGTCCCCCAATCCGCCTCCCTTTGGTCCACAGGAAGCCCCTGAGATGACCTCCAGTGACCCCCGACTCCGCGTGTTTATCCTCTGCACAGTCCCCCTCCTCTAGGCATGCGCACTGGATTTAAGTGGCTTACTTCGAACAAACAGAAAATGGCCAAAGTCATGAGATGTCACTTCTGAGATCAGGCTACAAAAGGGCTGAGACTTTTCTCTTGCTTGCCCTCTCTGCCTCTCTCGCTTGCTTTCTTTCTTTTTTTAAAATAAATTACTTTTTATTTTGGGCTTCACTGGGTCTTCACTGCTGCACATGCAGGCTTTCTCTGCTTGCAGAGAGCAGAGGCTACTTTCTAGTTGCAGTGTGCAAGCTTCTCATGGCAGTTTCCCCTGTTGCAGAGCATGGGTTCTAGGTTTCTAGGCCTCAGTATTTGTGCGAGCTCAGTAATTGCGGCACAGGGGCTTGGTTGTTCCATGGCAGGAGTGATCCTTCCAGACTAGGGATCGAACCCATGTCTCCTGCATTGGAAGGGAGATTTTAGCCACTAGACCACCAGTGAAGTCTCTCTCACTTGCTCTCTTGCTCAGAGGGAAGCCACACTCTGAGCCACCCTGCAGAGAAGCCCGGATGGCAAGGAACTGACCGATAACCAGTGAGGACCCAGGACCTGCCAACAAGCATGCCAGAAACCTTGGGAAAGTGTCTTCCCCCTGTTACTTTGAAATGACTGTAGCCTTGGCCAACACCTTACTTGTAGTTTGGGAAGAGACTCTGACCCAGAGGGACTGATTCCTGACCTCAGAAAACATAAGATAAAAAGTGTTCATTGTTTGAAATCACTAAGTGTTTAGGGGTCTTCACAGATGGCACTAGTGGTAAAGAACCCGTCTGCCAGTGCAGGAGACAAAAGAGACTCAGCTTCAATTCCTGGGTTGGAAAGATCCCCTGGAGGAGGGCATGGCAACCCACTCCAGTGTTCTTGCCTGGAGAATCCCATGGACAGAGGAGCCTGGTGGGCTACTGTCCACGAGGTTGCAAAGAGTCGGACACGACTGAAGTGACAGCACGCACGCATAAGTGTTGTAGGGGAGTGATTTGTTATACCACAATGGCTAACTAATACAATAGGAATAGTATCTTATTGGGCATAAGATCCTGCAGATAGAAAACTTACATTTCCCATCCTCCCATGCGGCCAGGCATGGTCTTGTGCAGTATGGTAGTCGTGATGAGCCATCTGACCACAAAGACAAGACCAGCACCTAGGAGGAACCAAGATCCCTGAATAACTTCATGCAGCAGAGTTGTTTTATCAACCTGGAGAGAAAGAGGAAGAGAAAAATAAACTTTGAACTTGGATCTCTGTTTGACAGATAAATCTCAGCTTTTCCCAAACCCCCTTTTAATCAACATTCTCTCTCTTATTAGCCTCATTTTCATCAGTGATGAAATGAAGACCTTATAGTTTGGCATGCTTTGTATGAGTTTTCAGTGTTTGCCCCAAAACATTACAATTGTTAATAAATACATATTTTTTGTGTGTAAGTCATAAGGCAACCCCTACCAGCCCATGTGCCATCAATCATGTAAGTGCTGCTCTTCCATTTCTTTGCCCCAGGGAAGTATTGCTTGCGAAGGCTATATTCATCCATTTCAAAATCTCTTCTGCACCAGCAATCCTCTGGCAACCCATGGTCTCCTGGTGGCTCAGCTGGCCAGCTTGACAAAAACTACGGGCTGTCTTTCTTCCTAAGCATGGATCTTCAAAGGTGATCCCGATTACAGACACTGGATACTTGGCAAACACTGCCTTAGAGAAAATCACATGCAGTGATTCCCAGCAAGTCTGACTTGTGTAGGCGTACCTGAGCCCGAGGCTTTCAGAGATTCCCCATCGTGCACCTGGCTCCGACAGGTGACCCCGCAGCCCTTAGATCTCTGATTCAGCAGGGCTTCTCCTGCTGAGTGGGCCAGCTTCATAAAATAATGGCAGGAGGAGTTTGTGAAGAGGCCAACACATGAAGAACAAGGTACGAAATTCAGTGTGCGAAGCCCTAGGAAACCTCTGTCCAGGGAAGGGGGCGCCTGAGGTAGCCGCGGTTCTCACGCTCTCAGGTGGATCAGCCCAGGATGATGGTGCCAGTGGGCTCCGGGGTCAGAGCTCTTCTCATCCCTTCCCTGTGTTGTCTTTGCCTGCATCTTCAGGACAGCAGTGGTACCTGCCTCCGAGGGTTGCTGGAAGGATTAGCTAAGATAACATACCTAAAGCACTTAGCCCAGCACCTGGCATGTAACAGCCATCACTGCAGAATGTTATTGTGTAATATCTATTCGGATGACGACTTCTTGTTTAGTCGCTAAGTCGCGTCTGACTTTTTGTGACCCCATGGACTGTAGCCCACCAGGCCTCTCTGTCCAGGGGATTTTCCTAGGCAAGAATACTGGAGAGGGTTGCTGTTTCCTTCTCTAGGAGATCTCCCCAACCCGGGGATCAAACCCATGTCTCCTACATCGGCAGGTGGTATCCTCACTGCTAAGCCATCAGGGAAGTCCCGATGATGACGACTCTTGAAATAAAAGAACCATGGTTGGTACTCTGCTTTTCCACTGCTGCAGGGCACATGGGTTTGATCCCTGGTCAGGGAACTAAGATCCCGCATGCACTGAGGCACAGTCAAAAAAGAAGAAAATAGAACCATGGGTGAGGCCGAGCCACAGTGTTTTGCAGCAAGAGCCTGAATCCGAAGCTGGACCCTGCAGAGAAGATGCGCAAGGATGTGGTCTCCTCCACACGGAACTTCCTCATCCACATGGCCCTGCCGAGAGTCACTCCTTTTATCTTAGAGAAACCAGACAGCCTAAGAAGAGCAAGCATCACCTGTCAATGGATGATGTGAAAACCCTGGTCATAGTTTCTATTCCTGTCTGCAAATGAATAGGCCCAGAAAGATGTCAGAAACTCTTTGAATGGACACAAAAATTCTACTTATTATGAACAAGTTTGGCTCAGGTAACTGACCTTTATAGCTGAAAGAAAAGACTATTTGGAAAGTATGAAAAGATTTTTTGAGATCTGAGTCATGCATGTGATATTCAGCCTCGGAATGGTGGTGTAACTGTAGGTAATGTTCAAGTCCTTTTTGTAGCAAGTATTAATTGTAAGAGAATTATGCCTGTGAAAAAAAATTATTTAATAAAGTTAAATAAATAAAAGAACCATGGTTTGTGGTCGGTTGAATTTGGCCCCCAAATGACCTAGGACCTCACCCCTGGAACATGTAAATACTCCCTCATCTTGCAAAAGAGACTTTACATGGTTTTTAATTTTTTTTATTTATTTGGCTGCACTGGGTCTTAGTTGTAGCAGGCGAACTCTTAGTTGCAGCATATGAGACCTAGTTCAAACTTGAGCCCCTGGCATTGGGAGCTTAGAGTCTTAGCCACTGAACCATCAGAGGAGTCTCTACAGGGTCTTGAGATGGGGAGATTCTTCTAGATTATGCAAGTGGGACTGATCAATTAAAACTCACATCAGATCTATTAGGACTCTGCTTTTTCTCCCATTGTCTTCACAAATGCCATGCTCTTTTCCTCCAGGTCC